>JAECUM010036727.1:0-49726 GCA_016617855.1 Megalonaias nervosa | reverse complement strand
TTTTAAAATTCTTTTATTTTATTTTTGTTTCATTACATTTTATTGTTGTAATGATTATTTTCACAGGATTCGATTTTTTTTCTTCAGTAATTCTGTTTATCTAAGACGTAAAACGTGTTACATGAGCAATATTTTTTGTTCACCTTGGTCCGCGGTAGTGTAAGCACTACGCGAAAACGATTGGCTATTGCCAAGGTCATTTCGTCTATTCTGAATAAACAATGTTTTATTTTTAAATTTATTTCAGAGTGAGAGTAGATAGGGATTTCTGCTAAGTGACAAACTGCATTTTTCGTATTGCGTTGTTCAAATGTTAGGAGATCCCATAATCTATCTCGCGAGAACTGGATGATAATTTGGTTGGATATAATACCCTTCCAGAGCGCTCGTCAGGCAGTTGTATTTTTGAAACCTTGAAGGCTGGATAGGTTTTTATTGTTGAAACCAGATTGTTTTGAAGTTCATTTGTTCTTGGAATTTAATAATCTATTCTCTAGAAAACCAAACGGGTGTATTGTTTTATAAATTCTGGGAGAAAGAAATTCAGTGGAAATGTATTCTGGAATTATTCGGAAACATAAACTGTGATTCAATTGAGGAATTGTTGCTATTTGTACAAGGACCACATCTGACGTCATCGCCTTCCATATTGGAACGTCGTCGAGATTCGAACCTGGATTCTAATAGAACTATTTAGTGATAGGACTTGTATTTTTCATTCTTAGGATTAAATTTTGGATTATATTCACAAACCGTAAGTGCTATTTTCCAATTTTTTCATTGTTTTCTAGGGAAATAAATTATTTTGTTAAAATATACAAAGCTTGTTGACTTCACTCTTTTTTCTTGTTATTATTATACGAGCTTACACGTAACAATATCAATATATATATATATATATATATATATATATATATATATATATATATATATATATATATATATATATATATATATATATGCGTGTGTGTGTGTGTGTGTGTGTGTGTGTGTGTGTGTTGTAAATAACTTAATATTTTCTGAGTTGATTCCAAATAATACGGTAAGGCTTCTATTATGTGCAATCTGAATTCAGTACAACATGAGAGTTTATAGGTAAATCCGTTTATGTCAATGAATGTCAGTGATATCGTTTATCAGAATTTAAAGTATTCAAAAACCCTATCAGTTTGTTCTATGCACCTATTTCTATAGCGTCTGAACATCTTTGATATGTGCTAATTTGACAACCGTAAGGCAATTTGCAACCAGGTATCAGCTCCTTTTAAATCAAATTCCTCTCTGTTTTTATTGATTTTCTTTACTTCGTTCAATGTAATGCCCAATAAAAAACTTGGAATAAATTACTACCACTTGAAACATTTAGCCTGCTTTAGCGTACACTTACCTATTTATTGAGTACACGTGTGGTCCATTGAAAGTCCATTTTATATTAGGTGGAAAAATCTTAAACTGGGATGATTAGGTTTACGTCATCTTCAGTATTTATGATCACAAAAGTTATTTTGCAAAAGAAAAAGCAGAGCTTAGTGGTGCATGGTAAAATGTATTCATGATGAATTTGTTTCAGTCGATATTTTCTTCTATTTATTTTCCCTAAAAATAAAAGCCTTTTTCACTGTATTTCTGACTTTACATTTTTGGTTACAGAATTATAGATTTTGTGAGATTAAAAGTATTAATAGGATATAAAGTTTAAAATAATGCGTGCTCCGTCTGCTAACCTCTATTGGCGACGAGTCTTGCAACAATTGAAGTTGTCAGAGATGATCACCTTGATATGGATCACGTTACACCAAATGTATATTTTGACTGCTCCAATCCAGGTCAACAATGGATGCGTTTTCATTGGTCACACACTATGTGTATAACAACCAGAGTAAATATATTCCACAGATAACGTTCTATCAAAGGAAGATGATGAAGAGCACAGGAGAAAAGCTAAATTGCTAAATTCGTGATTAAGGAAGTTTAGAGCGGTATTGCTTAATCTAATTTACCTGGCAGGCACAACTATTGCAATAATTATAGCTTAAGACACAATTGTTTCTAAAACATGCAACCAAATCATAGTTAAATAGTGTTACCTTACTGCCTTTCTAAAACTGACAGGTTTCAATGTTATAAAGCTATCATGCAGCAAAGATATAGGCAAACATCACTTAATTGGCAAACTTCTATTATAAAATTAATCCGTTTCATGTTATGCAGTGATCTTTCAGTTCATTTTGCAAACTGTACAACATTTTTATTACTATAAATTTTCTAATGATCTCACACTATAAATTACATTATCTGACAGTGATTTAAAAATATTTGCATCTCCAGCTTTTAAAAAGATTTAGCAGGTGTTCTGTAAGTCGTTCGAGTCCGTCTTCTCTAACATAGTTATAGGTTTGTTTGTTCCATTTACAATAGTGATATGAAATTCCTGTATGTGCTCCCCATTTGTTAAACTCAGCCTATTTAAGTTTAGTTTTTCCTGTGTTAAGTTGCTACAAAATATGGATGATATTTGCGTGTGCAAAGAGACTTTCAGGGTCGAAATCAAAATGTCGTAAATAATTGACTTTGTCTGTCGTCCAGGATTGAAAAGTGTAGTTATCGTACATACTTTAAAGAATTAAAAACATCGTTGTGGATTGACCGAGATCTTCAAGCTGTACAGTGTACAGTATAGTTAACAAAGTATAAATGTATTCCTTCGTCACAATGACCTATCTGAATCACCTCGCTATCATTGCTGATGATGCATCTTTTCCAGTGCATTGTATGATATCTTGTTATGCTTGCAATCAACACATAAACCATTTTATTGTTTTCTATGCTAGTTTTAGAAGACACCACGCTGTGATTGCATATTTATCCTATCCAAACTTGTAAACAAATACACTTTATTCCTGATACCAAGAGTGTTGATTTTATCTTAAATCCGTTAAGATTCATATCAACTTCATAACAACCGTTGGATTTATCACACGTACCTTCCTGCACCTGAGCTCGTCTTAATTCCTAGTGGCTGTGCTAGAGTAGATAGTGTGGTAATTGCACTGACAAACGAAATATCGATCGGCGTATTCCCTCATTAGTTGTGGTTGAGTAAATATTTGAAGGGGAAATAATTTCAGTTGCTAGTGGTTTCCTTGTATCGCACTAACTTAAATTTGTATTCAAAAAAGTGCTTTAATCCCCAATATACTAACTTCTGAAGGTTTGATCATTACAAAAGAAAAATGCAATCATTAATTAAAAAAGGGTTACTGATTAATGCAGTGTGCATTTGGTGCTGAACACAGTACGGTATATTAAGGCATATAACTGTAAATTAAAAATGGGAACATGGGAACCGCATGAACTTTATCGCAATGAATCGACCTTTGACTCCCAAACAAAGAAACACAAGATTATTTCTAATTTTATTGTAATTTACGTGTTTAGTAGCATTGATCTTATAACACGGGATTTATTAATATAAGACACAGAAAGTTCAGAGTGTCAACATACAAAATAGTAAAGTAATCTGTCTTCAATCGTTTAATGACATCGATAACATGTTGTTCAAATTCAGGCCTCTGTTGTGCATAGGGAAAGATTATGTCACTATTGAGTAAACACGAACTTGATAACAGCATGCTGTGCCTATCAACGGTTATATACACCACATGTAAATCGATAAGAAGAAATTTATCCACCCTGCGCCTTTTATATTTAGCATTGTTTGGCACACTAACCCTTGAAAATGATACCAATTACATTACAACATCAATGGTTCATTAGGACATTTGTAAACATCTAACCTACATGAATATGTTCTCTGAAAGTTTCATTTTATATAAACTGATATGACCGCTCCAATGGTCTAAGTGGTTAGAACGTCGGCCTTGGATGCGGTAGGTCGTGGGTTCGAACCCCGGTCGAGTTATACCAAAAACCTATAAAAATGGTATTAGCAGCTGCCTCAACTTGTTTCTCAGCATTAAGAGGTTAGCGTTAGGACTGGTCGGCCTGGTATCATGATACTGTGACTTGGTGGACATGATGTTACATGTCTGCGGCATGATGCCCCAATGCTAGACATCACTATAAACTGCCACTCTGTAGACATGGTAGTAAAATCACTAAAATTGCTAAAACTACATTAAAATCTAAATCACACATACACACACAGGAACGGATATAGAGTAATAAATAATATACAAGTATGTTTTTTTGACAAAACCTTCTCAGCAACACCACAAACTTAGCAATTCCAAATTGCGTGCCTTCTTTGAGCGAAAGTTTCAACATATAAAAGTATCCTCGTTAATATTCCCATAAATTTAAACAACTACAACCACACAAGAGTTAGACTTACGTTATCAAAAACATACTTTATTTTCATCGTGTATCAGCGGGATCAATGAAACAGTCTGGTACCAAAGCTGAACCAAACAAAGTTAGAAAGCTAGGTATGATTTAGTTTTGCGTTAGCACTGCCTATCAACGAATGCCAATTAATTTCTGCTTTGAGAGGTGATGATTGAATACAACAAATACTTTTAATGGGTCCAGTCAAGGGACAAAATTTGTCTTAAGGAACGTACCCTTTTTAGAAAGGTTCAAAAGGTGTAAGAAAGGAGCATTAACTGTTGTCTTTTAAGAACTAGGCTTCTTTATATTGGAGTTTTATGGAGACTGTATCGCTCTTTTCTGTTCTATGGCAAGATGTGGTTGACCCTAAGATTTATCAAACCAGTCGAACAAATTATCCGTTTTTCCACCGTGACGTTTGTCACGACATCTGAGCTATTATGGGTTATCTAAGTTATTATTAGATAACCCATAATAAATCAGATATCGTTATATGTAACTGTAAAATATATATTTAAGCCAGCTGCTATATTTAAACATACAATACAACAATGTATGTATACTGAACTTTCTCGAAGAGTGTTATCTTGTAATGACTCCACTCATACGCTGACCTGGCAAAGAAAACATACACCGGTGTTAACTTCGTAGTGTTTGACAGTTTAAAATTTGCATACCATTATCGTCATCATCTCATGCATAGGATACAGTAGTAGTAGTAGTAGTAGTAGTAGCAGCAGCAATAATGATACGGGATTCACAGCGTTACATCGTTAATATGCTATGCTGATCAAGTAATCTATACAACATACAAAAAGATAATACGTCGATTTCAATTTAGGTTAATAGATAAGCAGAACTGTGGGATAAATGGCCATTTTGGCCTAACGTGAAGAAAGAAATATTTTTAAAACCATTTTCATCATATTGTCTTATTTTCAGTATCAACTGAACAGATTAAGAATAATAATGACTGTTTGTTCATGAAGTAAATTGATAAATCTGCCATCGTGTATGATTCTATTTTTGGTCGTGTTTGTTGTAAACGATCTAGTTCATGTTTCCTTCAGTGATTACAGTTCAGGAAGAATTTGTGTTGAACCGAACAAAGATATCACGTGATTGGAGTCTGATATCAACGGTAAAAATTTCAACTAGACCAAATATGAAACTGAAGCTTCTTTCAAACAGGAAGAAAAAACACTTGCTTGAATATTTGATATAACTGCGTGAAAATTAGATTGCACTTACAGGTTTATTTCCTCACTACTTGTGCTACCGGGTACTCTCTCTCTCTCTCTCTCTCTCTCTCTCTCTCTCTCTCTCTCTCTCTCATGAGGATATTATTAGTTTGCTTTAAGAAAGTTTGACGGGTACATAATGCATTTTTTGCTAATGATTCATGGAAACATGCATGTATTGTCCGTAGAGACTGTTGTTGTTGTTGTTGTAGTTGTTGTTGTTGTTGTTGTTGTTGTTGTTGTAGGGTTTAACGACATTTTTCAGCACAAGATAGGCTATACATGGCGGCCAGTATTATTGGTGGAGGAAGAACCCTGGAAAACCCAGGGAAGAACCACCGACCCGCGAGAAGCCACTGGCAGGCTTTCTCACGTACTCACGTTAGCAGAGCCTGAGATAAAATATATGGATTCTAGGTATGAGATGGATATACAGGCTATATATCGTTCATCTTGTCCACAAGTCCAATGAAACCAAACGATTAAATAAAACAATCACCCTGTTGAATTACTTTAATTATTCACTTGCCGATTATGAGCAGGAAAAATTGGCCAATTATAATTCAACCTTAAGCTGCATAATATGCATATATATATATATATATATATATATATATATATATATATATATATATATATATATATATATATATATATATATATATATACACACATACAGTGAAACTAATCAATCCGAAATCACGGCATATCGGAATCCCCTCTATAGCAAACATTTCAAAGGGTCCCTATTGGTTCCTTCTATCATCGTTTTTAATTTTTCAGTAAACCGAAACCTCTTTATCTGAAGGCAGAACAACGTCCGTTTCCAAAGTTAAAGTTTACGCTAAAATAGAAATAAAACTGACACACACTTCAAACTTCAGATTATATTGTTTTAGTATATCATGTATTCGGTTTATCAGTGAGCAAATGCCCTAAGAGCATGGAAGGTTAAAGCGATACTTGTAACGTACGCTGACACATTTTAGGGCCGACAATACAATAGTAAGGAAATTATACTTGTCAGGACGCTTGTAAAAAGGCCATTTAAGAACGATTATCCCTGCTAATTATTAAATTTTAATTACCGTTATATTTTATGTTTCAATTTTTTAAGCTTTTTTTAAATAAATACCCCTGGCTTAATTAACCAGATATGCAGCATCTCTTTTGATGCTTCGCCGACGGAGACTGACAAAACGTTATTTTAAAGATCAGATTCACTCAAAAGATTTTCAAAAGATAACACTTATAGCACACTTATATTTAAGCAGCAATAACTGTCATATAAAAGCACACTTAACCAAGCTTGTAGCAATCTAACACATTTTTCATTCAGTGATTAAGATTCAGTAAGTGCATATTGAGATGAACAATATCACGTGATTGGAATTTCTGAATCAAAGGTTAAAAAAAATATGAAATTGAAACGTTCTTTCAAACAAGAAGACAAAAAAGCTTGTTTGAAAATTTAATTTAATGGTTTGAAAATCCCTACACACATGTCGATACCAAATTTCAAAATGTAACACTAAAAGCAAAAATTTTAAATAATCGTGAAATAAAAACTCACTTCGAACTTCGAAGAGCATTTTCCATGCTGAACTCTTAAAACACGCTGGACTTAACTTTCTACTTTCAGCAAATACTGCATTAGGTTTATCAGTGAGCCAATATCTCACATGCACGCGACAACACTGATTCAGGCTTATAGCAGGCTAACCTGAATTCTTGGCAGCATGAAAATATTGATATCTAGACGCTTGTAGATATGTCATTTAAGAGAGATTATGTTTATTTGCTGACTAATTTTGAATGATGCTATTTCTTTGTATAAATAATCAATAGAAAAATTTTGTGGTTGTATTCTTTTACTTAAATACTCCGGGCTGTATTAACCAGCTATGTATGCACGCTTTGATGCTTTGCCAACGGTGACAGGAAAAATAGTATTCTAAAAGTAAAATCATTCAAATGATTTTCAAAAGAGAAAAATCATTACATACATGTATTTAAGTAGCCATGACGGTCATTGGCATGGACTCTTATGACAGGTATAGAGACCAGTGAAGCGTATTGGAATAAACTGTCCCTACAAGATAAAATTTACAATAAGACATTGTTTTATATCTGCGAGACCCTTTGATAACACTACCAAGTATCTGCATTAAATAAAATTGTACCAACCTTTGACCGTTTCATTAGGCAGACTGTGTTAACTGACTTTTTAGGTAATTTTAAGTTTCAAATTGTTTTGTTGATTCCTAGGATCAACGTTCAAGTGCATGTTAGTACATTAAATTTTCAATGACGTTCTTGGTTAAATTTTACTTGACAACACATTTCATTCTTTTGTTTTATTGGTTTTGACCGTCAGTACTGGATTTATATTCTTATTTAATATAATCTTGCGGTATTTTGGTTCAAAAGGGATCCTGTTACCACTAAGAACATATACTATTTCAAATGTACAACACTGTCATACATCTGTACTAGCTGTGTAGCATATCAAGTGTACTAGCACTGTGTTCATTGTAGAGTTGTCTGTTTTCATGATCCTCGAGTGTCCTTTTTGCATGCAGGTGTTTATACACACACACTTTTTTGGGCCTTCAACATTGTTTGAACAAGTCTGAAGAAATTTCATTATATGAACTACTACGGGTTCGGTTATAAATAAACATATAGAAAGACGAACCGCGTATTCCCTTTATTTTGCACAATCACCAATACTTACAATATTTTCTTCTTATTTCCTTTTTAAATAGTGGGTTAAAACCAGTCCGCAAGATACGCATAATGCCAATATAAATCTCCGTCTTGTGATTTTAAGTCTTGTCAACTGTTTCCCAATACGGGACAGAAGATAGGAAACCTAAAGTAGGTGAAATTGTGACGTACATTGACATCGATTGCAAAGGACAACCGGTTCTGGCTACTCGTTTATCCATTCGACGAGGGTATGTTTCATATATGGCCCTATCTGTCAAAACAGCGCGTACTTCCTACTTGAAACCTGATATCCAAACGATAAACTATACACGTAGGAATAATTTGTCTCAAGCATTCAAACATGTTATAGACATTACATATGAGTTGAGGATTTCGAATTGCATAATACAATGTTATCTGATTTGAAATCTTATTGCAGTACATTTCAAACAAAACTCACGATAGTTCAAAGCCTCCATACATTCCATTTCTTTCGTGTTTGCATCATTGCAAATGACAAGAGCTCCAACATCTGTTTTACGAAAGTAATGGGGGACACGGTTGGGGAGGAACGATGTAATGAAGATTGTGCCAGTTTGGGGTCGATGGAATTAACATTACCCCCACCCGTTTGAGAGCATGGTACTGGGGGGAGGGGTACATAACAATTTAGCAGTAGTCTATATGATTGAACAATATTGCCCTCTCTAGATCTAGGAAAAGGGCAATGTTAACATGTCCATAGGATTATCAATATCGTCCTGACTGAGGTCAAGAAGTATTAAACATGGATACAACTGATAAATATAAATTCTGACTTGCCTACACACCAACACCCACTGACCAACGTCAGCACTTTACAGTACCTGCAACTACTGACAGCTAGAATTTACACCTATTGCTAGAAGGTTAAGGGTAGTTAAAGATACAGGATATCGATTAAGGAAGAGTAACACCTGAAACATAAAATTATGTTTCACACTCGCACTTACATACAACCAACTTACATACAACCAGAAACTGGAGTGAAAGGGGAACAAAACGGTAGGATTCATTGATGTCATTTTCGTTGATGTCTTTATCTAAAACGAGGGTTTCCACCCAGAATAGCGAATAGACTGCGACAGAAAGTGAAGCAAAGCGTTTACCTGACTGAATAATCCATATTTGGTAAATGAGAAGGTGCATGGTAATCGATATGCACATTATGGTGAGTTTTATGTATTGTAATGAGTGGAAATTATATTGTTAAGTGTAGGCTCGTACAATAATAACAAGAGAAAAGAGTGAAGTCAACAAGCTTTGTATATTTTAACAAAATAATTTATTTCCCTAGAAAACAATGAAAAAATTGGAAAATAGGGCTTACGGTTTGTGAATATAATCCAAAATTTAACCCTAAGAATGAAAAATACAAGTCCTATCACTAAATAGTTCTATTAGAATCCAGGTTCGAATCTCGACGACGTTCCAATATGGAAGGCGATGATGTCAGATGTGGTCCTTGTACAAAGCAACAATACCTCAATTGAATCACAGTTTATGTTTCCAAATAATTCCAGAATAAATTTCCACTGAATTTCTTTCTCCCAGATTTTATAAAACAGTACACTCGTTTGGTTTTCTAGAGAATAAATTATTAAATTCCCCCCAAAAAATGAACTTCAAAAACAATCTGGTTTCAACAATAAAAACCTATCCAGCCTTCAAGGCTTCAAAAATACAACTGCCTGACAAGCGCTCAGAAAGGGTATTATATCAAACAAAATTATCATCCCGTTCTCACGAGATAGATCCCGTGGTCTCTTAATACTTGAACAACGCAACAGGAAAAATGGAATTTGTCATGTAGCAAGAACCCCTATCTACTCTCACTTTGAAATAAATTTAAAAATAAAAGATTGTTTATTCAGACCAAGCTGAAATGACCTTGACAATAGCCAATACGTCTTAGATAAACAGAATTACTGAGAAAAAAAAATTCGAATCCCTTGAAAATAATCATTACAATAAAATGTAATGAAACAAAAATAAAATAAAAAGAATTTTTAAAACTAACACACAGGCAAAATTGAATTACATATACATAACAATATTGATGAACTATCAATCATTAAACTAATATCTTGCAGGAGTTTCGTGTAATGATATTCAGTTGGAATTGCACAGTGCTTTTTGTTTCTTCGCAAAACCCCGGATTATTGTTGTGCAAGAGTTCTTGTACTGAATTTTGAGTATTTCTACTAGGAATTGTCATTGTTCCCAATTTGTATTAAAACATCAGCAAATAATTGTTACGTAAGCCACTTCCCAATAATCTTCCTCATCCAAATATATAACTGGAGGTACTTTTGTGGCGAGACAAAATAATTTGTTGTTGGAAAAGGTTTTCCCAATAATGCATGTTCTTTCATCGAGAATGCCATCTATGGCTTGCACGTCATCGTCTTTCTTGGTAACTAGTTGTATAGTTATAACTCTGACAAATAAAATATTCCTTTGCTCACTCGATCGTCTATTCCACAACATAGACACGAAGGTTAAATCCATGCTCATTTGCTTTCAAACGAAAAGATTTGGTCATAAAGTTTGCTAAGAGCTTTTGTGAAGAGTGCGGTTTGTTTTTCCAATGAGAACCAAATATCCTGTTTTAAAAATTTCGTTTCTGTAGGATATGTTGAATTCCAAAACAATCAAGCGGTACCACTTTGCTTTCTAGCGTTACTTATTCTGAAGCACTTGCGTTGCTGCGATGGTACCATTTATTTTTTGATTTAGCCAGACGAGGTATTACGTCGATGTGTTCTTGATATGTAGATATTTTTTAAATGCCATCTTTCAATATTCTTTAAACTGTTCCATCGCACTAGCGTTTGCTTTAGGATTTACAGTGGTGAAACAGTTAATTTGTCGTTTTGGTATAAAGTCTTTTGTCAAATTTTCATTGCTAAATTCAGTGTCTCTGTCAACTTGCCGTCATTATATGTGTGTGAACCTATACTACTGTCGTTTGACTTGCTGAAAATTTGAATGCAGCGTGTCCGTAGATTGTTATCATTGATCGGAAATCATGCAGATGTATAATTTCAAAATATTATTTTGGAACACGTTACAATTTTCCAACATGTATATAGTCCATAGTGTGATTCAGTGCACTTAGGTTTGTGTCATATTTTGGATTGCGATCCCTCATGTGCGAACGAACACATGAGAAGGTTATGAATATACCAGAGAGATCATTAGTTCTTTCTTCTTGTCATGATTTCCTCGAGCTCCTTTTCACATCTGTTTTCACTTGTATCTCTTACTCTTTTGCTATAGCGGGTGTAGACATCATCTGTATTACCATGTCTTTTATTTCTTTGAGCCCTTGTGTAGATGAAGCTGTCAACATTGCTGTAAAGTTATTGTGAATGACGGAATTCGAAATATTTCCCTTTTCTTCTCTTTCATACCATGTCTTTTGTCGTTGTACCTGTTTGTTTTCTTTGATCTTCTGTTTTCATGACAATGATGAAACCTCTAAGAGCTTTTCCCATTCATGACAAATCAGATTGATCCATCAATAAAATTATCTCTTGTTGTGTTACACCTCGGTGACATCAGTATTAGCGGATACGCGATGTATCTGTTGTTCATTCCAACAGTGGAACTCAGTCCATCTTTGGTAAGAAACTAAAATTAATGTTTGTTTCTCCATAAGAATCAGGTATACGGGTAAGATATCTTGACTGAAGGGTCTGTCCTTTTAATGTTAAAAACACTCCGCTTAAAATAGGTCCAGCAATCAGTTTGGCCTCCAAAAGGGGTGGGGCAATTTGGCTAAGAAATGGAGCCATCAACATTAAAAGTACTACCTCCTGGTTCAAATAGCACCTATATATTTTTGACTCAAGGGATTTTGTTACGATTAAGCAAAGAAGGAGACGATATCGTCTCAAATGCTGTTCGGAGCTTTGGTCAAAGGAATTTCAATATAACATTCACAAACTCTATGGCTCATTTCTTTATGTGTCGTTGAAGAGACTCTTTTGTCCAACACATTTTCTTTGATACTGGAATTAGTCTCCACTGGAATCGGAACATCCTACCAACTTGACTTGTGTGCCACTGGACGACGATGTGTTGTGAACGGACTAAAATATGACAAATGCTGTAAGTTTTGTAACATTCCTTTTGTGTCTTGTACCTTTTTTGTTGGGGAGTGGTGCAGCCATTATGACTGCAGCATTACTATGGAGTGCGATTTCCTTCTGGCGTTTGTATTTATTTCTCCATCAGAGTAGAAAACACCTGCCTTAAATCAGGTTTAGCTGGCATCATCAGAAGCGGTCGAGAATAGTATGTGAAGATAGCAGATATCAATGGAATGCCTACACGTCGAAGTGTCATTTTCATCTTCCTCTTTGTATTTTTCTTATATTTTATTTCGTGTCTGGGGTACATGAATACTTACGATATTGATATCCCATTTAACAGTTCTATTACTATGACCAAAGTTGTTCCTATTTTTGCTACTGACAGTAAAGGTTGCGCGAATCAGTTTTGCAAAAACGTCCGTATGAAATTGCAGATCGTCATAAGTCAGCCACTGTGTTCCATACAGTTTTAGACAACGCCTGCATTTAAGCCTCAGACATCCAACTGAGACTGATGGTGAGATGCACTTTACTTTGTTGAAATAAATTTTGAGTTGGTATAGAATCAGACTAGATCCTACCATCTTCATGAGAAATCGTTTTTAAACAAAATAGATTCGCCTTGACGTTTTCATTAATGGGCTAGTCGACTGACACTCTACGTAAAACCACACCACATACTGTTGAGGACAATCCCACAAAAGTGATTTGTGCTCGATCAAACAGTTTAAAAAACTGGTTATGCATGAACCACTCGGTCCAACAGTCAGCATGTTAAAGGAATGGCCAAGATACAGTACCTCACAAATATAAGGATCCGACCACTGATTAATCACTTTGAGAAAAGAAGGTGCAGCCATAACTCTAGAGTTGTTCAGGAAAATCTATTAGGCTCTCGGACATATACAGAAAAAATAACCATGTTTCATTTTTATGTCAGAAAAATGTCAACATTTAAAAAAGTTCATTTTTCAATTTCTTGTTGATCAGTCCCACGCATCTTTGGCATCGTCAGTCACATCTTGTTTTTAGGCGTCAAATCAACGACTTCTCCAGCTACGCACATCCTTTTATTATAAAATATGTTGGTGTACATCACTATCGACACACGCTTCTTAGTAAGTACGACTAGTAAATAAAGTGCGAAGAATCTCCGATTCGAAGTGGTAGATAAGTATTCATCGCCAATGGCAGAACTTTTAAAAGAATGCGTTTGTAGTGCACAGACAAGAAAGATGTGGTCATCATGTTTTTCATGCCATGGGAGTAAGTTCGCAAATATGAATCTGCCCGTACACGACATCCAAAATAGTATTTCAGTATCACACCAATGACTCAATGGAGTCTTATTGTCTTGAGAAATCAGTTCACCTCCAGTCACTTCGTAATCTTATAGCTCTTAACTATTTTCATTGACTTCCTCCAATTGAATTCAGTGCAACACTAATTACATGATAAGAATTATAATGTACTCTCAGTTTATTAAAGTGTGACCGTTTGAACATTTTTAATATATAATACCCTTATCATATAATTCAGATAACAATCATTATAAACTCTTAGCCGTCCTTGCTGCAATTGTTTTCTTTTACTTGAATCTGTACAAATACTTGTAAATGAGTTCTGTTGCCTCAAGAGCTAAACTTCGAATCCTCTTCTCTTCCAAAAGTATCCACTGAGATTTAATTTGGACCGATCATCTTAAGGCAGTGACAGACCAGACACCATCTTTTCAAGACAAGATGTTGAAGTTTCATACCACAAATAAACACTGAACTTGGTATCCTTGCCCAAAATAGACAAATACTGCTCTAGCTAAAGGTTTGGGAATGGGTCCATCCAGATAGTGAAGATGACGACAATGTTTATGGTGACTAAAACTTTCATCTTAAGTACGAAATAAGGGAATCATACGTTTTCCATAGCAATGGTGAGGCAACATGGGATGGCTCAATACAACAAGACTTATGAAGACACTCATATATTGAATATACTTATTTTGTCCCTAAAGGAAAATGACATTAGGAAACAGAATGACCACAGTGCCAAATAAAAGGGACCCCAGTAAAGGAGAAAAGAAGGTCCAGAGACAAAAGTTAAATTAACTTTTGTCACTATCAAGAGAAAAGTCATTAGTCGCCAATACATCCAAAACGTCAAGCAAAATCGAAAAAGAGAAAAAAGATGAAATCTAATGAGCTGAAGAAGAAACAGAAGAACCCATCCCATCTAAGATATTGGAAAGAAAGTAATTGAATGTAAAAGGAAGAAAATGATAGACATTTTCAGAGCAGAAGGATGTAATACAATTTGCAAGACATTGCAAAGAAGAAAAAAGAAAGAATTTTTCTATTTGTTTTTAACTTTCATTGTGATTCGTTTGTTTAAAATAGACACACATATATTTTGTATATAGATTTGTTTTGCTTTAGTTTTTGCTATTTTTGGAAGGGTTGGTGGAAATAAATATTTTGGCAATGGACAGTGTCGCTTTTATGAGAGAACTGGGTGGCATTAAAAGGGCTCATCGGTTTGAAACAAAAATCGTAAACTTTTTTAAAATCAGCTTCAACTGCATTAAATCGTTTCCACGTCCACGTTCCACTGCTAATGTATTCATAGTAGCTGTTGCCGCTGCTGGTGTCTCTGTGATGGTCGATATAGTTGTCATCTACTCTTGTATCTTCCTCTTTATCTCGTTTTATTTTTGTATCAATATATGTCCATTTTTGTCGTTGTAAAATGGTTTATAGTTCTTCTGTTTCTTTAAAAATTATCATATTCTGGCAGATGTGACAGTAACACAGGAGAAAGAGGAGGTGAAGTTGTTGGAATTAAAGGAAGTCGCAGAAAGCTAAAGCCAAATCCAAGTCATTCTCTGGAATAGATAACATTAACGGTGGAATAAAACTAGCCACAAATATAGTTGTAGTACCGGCTCTCCGGGTATAAGTATCCCATGCAGTTGCATCTCAGCACAACGTCGTCCTATTCGATGCAGCTATGAATACTGTAATTGCGCTGTTCCACACTTGTACAACGTATATTGTTACTACTATTATTATTATTATTATTATTATTATTAGTAGTAGTAGTAGTAGTAGTAGTGGTAGTATGTCAGTCGTAGAATTTCACCAAACATATAACGTTTTATTACTAATGTTTGCGATGCTTGTACATGTACATTGTTTCTATTCATTACAACGTTTTGAGGTGGTCATTAATTAGTATTGGAGGAATGCAAGCAAGACCTGGACTGTGTCCCGTATGTGGCAAAGTAAGTCATGACCGTATTTTGCACATTTCGATGAATTGTCCCTTAACCTTAGACGACAGAAACCACTTGATGGAAAGACTATTTTCGTATATGCCTCCAGTGATTTACCGTGATTTCTGTGATCAGATCGATGATGATATACTGATTATGCTACTTGGTGGTTTAAAGGACATCTCAGAAAGTTTGGAACTTGAGGCATGGATTAATGTGATCAGACTATCTACGAAGTATTTCATTAAGATAAAGGATATTATATATTCGATTCAACAGAGAACTTACACAGAATAAAAAGGAAGAAATACTTGTACTGGAATGCAAAGCGGTCAGGATACTAACTATTTTTGTTCTTTAGTGGCAGTCATGGAAAACGATCATGCTACAAATGTGCATTATTTTTCTATCCGGTCTGGGATTTATTTACTATGTGCAAGCTTTGATAGTACAGAAAAAGTGGAGGTGTTAAAAAATAGCAATGTTTCGAACGACTCGGGAAATCACAAAAAAATTAACAGCGGGAAAGCTGAGAAAGTAACAACTCATTCCTACCACGTGCTGACATCTTGAAAATACATCCAACTGGATTGTAATATTAGCATGTTTGCATAATATGAACAACACAGAAATCCACTTTCACACGCACAGGCAGCTCAACCATCATTTTCAACCGAAGCATATTTCTATGACCTCTTTCTTTCTTTCTGATGAAAAATAAAAACCGCATATACTCGCTTCTAATTCGACTAAACACTTAGTCGACCCTCCTCCCACCTTCTTTTAGGGTTACTAATAGTAAATTTCACTTTGACCCTCCTGTAAGTCGATGTGTATTCTGCAAGTCAGATCCGTCTGAAGAGTGACTTGTCGTTAGTGAATCAGAGATGCACTTGAAAAAATAAACAACTCAGACTGGATAGATAGGACAAATAAGGACAAAACCAGTGAAAAATACGTTTATGTTAATGAGTGGAAGATATTACAAATAAATTGACAACTTACAATTTGTCCTAATTAAATCCATATTAATCAACAATGTTTGAAATTTTAAATCCATTTATATAATATATCTATGAATTCAAGTAGAGTTCACATACCACTGTAAAAATAATTCAGAATGACTCGATTCACAATATCCCATAATATTTTAACTTCATACGTATTACAAAATAAAGAACGAAAGTGAAGTCCGAGATATTTGTGATTCATTATATGATATAAATGCAACTACCTACTGTCATCCTGCACAAAGTCCAAGAGTTCAACCTCACTGATAAAGTTCTGGAATCATCCATCGTCGTCTTGTCATTTTAGATCGCCGTCCTCTAGTTATCATCAATATCGTCCGATTCAGTTTCTTCGTCTTGACTGTCGTATACGGGTATTTATGCAGGGACTGAGCATACAGCCTGTGAAATCTATTAAAGCCTGCAATTGAATTCGTGTCAATTCTGTGACACAGGACGTTCAACTAACCACCATCTGTTACTTGGCACTGAACAAGTTTCAAAATCGTGGCTTGATTAAAGGGTTATCACTTAGGACAATGAATAGGCTGCTGCCTGTACAAGCTAAAGGATTAGGTTAAACATTCACTAGAGGGTGTAGAACTATGTTTCGCACTGAACTAGAACATGTATTAAATTCGCAACTCGATCAAAAGGATAGCCAACTTCAAAACAAATTGATTAATGCCTTTACAAACCAAGATCTTATTAGACAAAGTTCACTGGCAGAAAAATTGAAAATATCACTCGGAAATAAAATATAAATTATTGAAAAGGAAATAAGAATTAAACGAAAACGTTTTTTTTTTTTTTTTTTCTTTTTTTTTTTGCGTCAAACACAGTGTTTATAAAGCAAAATACATATAATAATACAAAAGCATAATGTTAGGCCTCGTATGAAAATGGAAGCAATATACATGTTAAAAAATACCCACGGTAAACAACAATGACGAACACTTCACTTTGAGGTAGGTAGCATTTTGTTTACACGTAATACTTTCAAATTATTAAGATCCAAATAACTGAATATACAAGTATTGTATAATGAATACCGTCATGAAATCGATGAACACAATGCATACCATATACGCATTTCTGAATGGGAGTAGTGACATGAAAACTCAACAATATTTGAACTGACAGCATTTTTGTGTACTGCAAGCATCTAGATTTTTTAACATTACCCACAGATTTACAAACAAGAAAATATTGATGTCGCGCTTTGTTACGTGTCTATGCTCTTACAAAAAGTAACAAGAAAAGAGTGAAGACAACAAGCTTTGTAAAATTTAACAAATGATTTGTTTCCCTAGAAAACCAAGGTAAAAATGAGTCCCGATGAAATTAAAAAAGGAAGGCTATGACGTCTGTTGTGGTCAGCGTCGTACTGATGTGTCAACAGTTTCTTTGTTGAATCACAGAAAATAATATTTCAGTTTGGAATTCCGAATAATGATACTGAACAACTTCATATTGCACGCACGTCCACGACACGTGTGCCTAAAGATATTATAGTGTATTAGGAACTACTTTGCAAACAAACCGTGTACACTCGAGTAATAGACGCTTTAGGTTTTGGTTGATTAAATTTGTTTGTGAACGAACTAAAGCAGCTATTTCGTCCCTTTGAAAGTATAGATGATAAAGTTAACAATGTGGACGAGTTCCACTGAGTCAGAAACGAAACTTTTAAACAAGCAAACGAATGAACGTTATATTCGCAATGTCAGCAACAAACGCGAGAGACTGAGTAATTGAAAATACCATTCGGATCATTGAAACAGCTATTTAGGAGAATATTCATATCTTTTCGCAAATATTACGGTTAAGACTATGACGCTTGCTCTCTAGGGTCTAAACAATGTAACATAGAAAAGCATATTGAGGCCAAGGGCTATATCATATCTATCAGAGACGTACCATTTTACAAGTCTTCAGAATACCAAATTCGAGAACAAAATGCAACTGAAGGTCTTTTTGGAAATTAAGAGAGTCAGAATCTATAAGCCAAGACGACGATAAAGTGTTATTTCCGCTGGGTAAATGGAGTGTCACACGACAGCTGCTTTTCAAGTTTTTTCTTATAACTATTTTGATATAATGTGTGGCTGGCGAGAGAAGACACTCAGTATGGCGATAGAAGACACTCAATATGATAAAGGTCATAGCTGGCGTCCCTTCTACAGCGAGATGCAATTTACAGGATATAAGCACGCTTTCTTTAGTTGGTAATTAGAATGGTAATAAATATTCATAGATTTATGCACATATTTACCAACATAGGAACAAAATCCATGCGCATTCATTCACAGTATGACTCAAATTTCAATTGTAAGTAGACCGAAACGACAATTCTTTTTGAAACTGATGTAGAGCGCGCGACTAAGTTAAAAGGACACTGGGCGGAGCTATGTGTGCATGAATACTGTTATTGTGTATTAATGAATCTACGGTTGTGAATTTAGTTTGGAATAAAGCATAAATTCAATTACGTTGTTTCTTGTAATGTCTTTT
Source organism: Megalonaias nervosa (assembly GCA_016617855.1). Classification (NCBI taxonomy): domain Eukaryota; kingdom Metazoa; phylum Mollusca; class Bivalvia; order Unionida; family Unionidae; genus Megalonaias; species Megalonaias nervosa. Next base: position 30,492 of record JAECUM010036727.1, on the reverse strand, counting down.
ATTGTTAAGTCATAGGTAGTTAAACAAAATGAGCATATAATAAAATGGTTATGGCATTTTTGGGAAAATATAAACCAGTTTCTTTTTCTGCAAAATACTGCACTCCGCAACGTCGTGGAGGATTTGCAGAAAAACTCGTTCATATTTTCCCATACAAATGCAGTAACCTATTTTAATGTAGACCCTCTCAGTGTGAAAATTCCTGTAGATACAGTTTGCTATGAAAGAGCTTTATCGTATACTATCGTCATAAGCGGTTCTATGCAAATTAATAGTCTAACAAATAGTATGCCACGGTCGCAGTTTCTGTTATATAATCTGAGCTAACATTTCATTAGAGTTCAGAGAATCAGTTGGCCACTACACGCTATCACTGCTTGTTGTGTATAATCTTATATCTTCAGGTACAAGTACTGATGCTATTTGCAATTTTGAATTGGCTGCTTTAGTCCATTCTGACAAAGATATTGTTATTAATTTTAGTTTTGCAATATCCATGTACTCAACCAAATTTTATACGTAGCATTAGTGAAAGCAAATGAATGCGGGTTTCTCATTACCATTATTTTTATTATAAATATAATTGTATGAGAAAACTTGAAATCATCAGTAGAATTATAGTTTGAGGTTTTCTTATTTCCAGCAATTTATAACAAGACATCAAATCTGAATCCCCAATCTTTTAAAGGAAGTATTATGATTATTCTTGCGAGAACTGGTAATAGCAATATCCACAAAATGTAAAGCATCATAGTCTTGAGTGTTTATTGGATCATCCAGATTTGTCATTTTTTGAAATTCATATTAACTTTGCTAATAAGATGTTTTGGATCCACTACCTGTTTCACCAAATCTAACAATATTGCTCCTTATTTATTTAATTACCAAACCATCTAAATTTCTGAAATCGTCTTATTATCATTGTGTGTTATTAGCTTTGTTCCGAATCCAAGTTCCAAAACACAATTTTTCCAACGTTCTTCTTTCATTATAACACCCGTTTTGTCAAAGAAATTTAATTTAGTATTAGTAAGTTATCATCCAATTTTAGTATTGAAGTGATTGAAAATGATTGTATATAAAACTTGTTATAACTGTTGCATTGGTATCAATATATTATTTTACTGCATTATTTACAGTAACATACTGTTCTAATTTTACAATCCACCCATTATTCATATATAAGTTTTGTAAAGTTCATGCCTTCGCTCAATCCAAAGGAGAATGTATTTTGTTTTCATCCATTTTATACAGAAAATAATAAATTTATTTTATGTTTATATTTCACAGTAACCAATTCGATATACCTAGTATAAGTCTAGGTTCCAAAAATATTTTTACTCATGCATATATATGATATATTGCAAAAGGATCAAAGAGAACAATAATATTAGTACAATCAAAGAAGTATATGATAATAAATATCTGTGAATTTACCTGTCAAAAAGAGTTATGCAATATTTGAATTTTTTATATGTTAGTGTTGACTCCTATAGTATGCTGTTGTATGTAAATAATTTTAAACACAATTTTGGTAAAAATGTATGTAAATTGGCAAGGGATTATTTTTCTTTGTTTATAGGTGGATACATATTTGAACAGTTTCTTTAAAAAGCGCTGTCTTTCTGCTTCCAGGCCAAAAGTGGGATGGCTCATATTAACTTCCGTAGGGTATTGCACCCTTTGGTTTTATTGTTTGCCATATTCTCTGTTAGAGATCTTTGCCAAAGATGTATTAATGTCCAGTGTTTGCTGTGTGTATTTGTGCTATATTTTGCAAATTGCTATATCGTGTTTGTGGTTTGGATGGGTGCAATTGGTCCAATCTGGAGTTTGATTTGTCTGTATTTATCAGAAGTTCTTACGTAAAAAGTTAAATTATTTCCTGGTGGTGTTCGTTCTGGCTCTCTGTTAAGGTAGGTGGATGGCTTTGGGCTAACCTTTTCTCGTTAGGTATGAACTCCCTTCTTTCTTAGAGGCCTCTGATCTTCAACCATCTTTGGGATCTTAAGTCGATCTAATCCGAATTCACAGAGATATAGTAAAATACGACAGCAAAAGGTACAAGGAAAACACTTACCAAAAAAGCTGACAAAAAGAAGTGTCTTTGTTGTGTGCTTGCCTGTAATGCATACAGGTTTAGGCATGGATATGAGTTGTTAGTTTGTGTTGCTGTACCCAATGTACTTGTGTTCTGATATGTTGAATAAGTTGCGCTTCCATTTTCAGACACAAAGATGTGACCCGTAGTACCTCGAGTTAACCTTCTAGCATTGGTATCACATCGCCTTAGTATCTTAAATCGGAAGTTCAACCCCCGTGTCCCCTATAGCTTCTGCTTTGTACCTAAATTGGTTAAATTATGTTAGTATCTGTCAATACGCTTTTGTTTTAGTTATTAAAGAAATTTTACAGTGTTCTCTTATCTCATATTTTTGACGGCGAGGTCTTCGATCAATACATGTCAAGATAGCCCGGCATTCGGTTCCATCGTCTACTGCGTTGCCTTCCGATCTAGCTTGGTTTCGACCAATCTCTCTTCCATCAGGCAGATGGAATCACTATTTTGTGTTTAGTTGTCACTATAGTCTATTGTGTTCCATCTACTGACCACGCCTTTCCATACTTACAGGTATTTGTGCGCAGCAGACACGCCCCCACATATGTAATATAGCATTTTTTTTTTCTTAGCCATTTGTAATCGGATTGTTAGAGTCATATTTGGCTGGATTTATAAGACTTCGCCTCTTGGACTCGTCGATCCGATTTATTCTTGGCTATTTCCAAATTTCAATCTGTTTTCTGATTTTTTTTCTAAACTTTGTTTGAAATTTGATCTGGTGTCAGCTTCCCATATGTTACTCCAACTGCTCCAACTTTGTCTTTAATTAGTTATGGCAGGAAACCCAGATGATTACCATGCCAATTGCTAATCTGTATTATTTATGTTTTCCCATGATTTAGTTTAGATCCTGATCCGTTCCCAAACCCATCAAATCCCTTTTCTAGATGTTTGAAAGAGTATCTACCTTTTATAAAATTTTTCACCAGGACATCGTAGTGATTTCAGTTCATACGCCACGGTTGGTATGTTAATACATTGTATGTTTCTATTTATATTGATTGTATTAGATAAAACATTTATGGTTAAAACATAAAGAAGCATAGTTAAGATAGCGTTTCTAATTTGCTCCCCTTCTATTAAACGGCCACAATATTTTTTTACTCTTCAGTTATTTGTTTAAAAGTGGTACTGCTACAATAGTCCTTTACATTAATTTGTTCAATATTTTGCTTACTGTTGTTACGGAAATATGTATCATCTTTCGAATTTATAATATAATTTATTTTTATTTATGTCGCTTGAGACTGAAGTTATTTTTATATTGTTTAATTTAATGGGTAGTACTATCGTAAAAGTATCTTTTTATTACGAAGAAAAGTTACATTCACAAGGTCGCTAAGGGCAAATAAAAAAACTGAATGCAGTCAAGATGTCACATGAATATTGATTGCGGGTCGTCTGCATAGGCGTGAGAAATTAAACTGTAATTGACCTGACACGCGCACTCTAGCATTTGATTAATTAAATGAGAGTTGAAGGTCAGAACATGACTGTTTTGAATTTACGATTGTGTGAATTACATTGAAATAGCACGCGTTCATTGTTCGAGATTGTTCTGAGTCAAAAATGTTTATTTAAAACACAAATACCTAATTTCTATATTATGTGAAACTTTCCCAGACTTCAATGATAGCATTCATGAGATTACATTGAAGCAGAACTATTGGATTAATAATTCTGTTGTAATTCAGTTGTGTTTTCACGGTAGCACACAAGCATATTTTCAGGATTATAGGACTACATTAGGAATTTATACACTGTAAGTTATTTCCTTCTTTCATTTTGTTTGATTGTATATTTTATTTAAATAAATTTATATTTTAGAAACTTGAATGCTTGTTGGGTTTTACACCTTTGCCCTCTTACTTAAGCTACATCCCCTAATAATTATATAGGTCTTTGCAATAACAGTGAATTTCCTTCATTATATGTCCTTATACGTGACGGTATTTTTAAGGCTTGCATATTCTTATATGCCCCCTTTTTATCTTTATTCTTCTGTAAATGCCTTTTGCTGTTGAATTTAGTTGTGAATATTTCCCGGCTCTACTGTTGCCCCTTGTGTTCTGTGTCTCAAGGTTTCTTACAGGTGTTCTTGTTTGTTATTGTTTGCCTTCGTTGCTAGTATGTTTGTCACGTAGCATATCCTGGTATCTCCGTTTCGTGGAATTTCTCTGAAGATTTTTAATTTTGCCATACCTTACGCTTATATTTTCGTATTTCGTTTTTAAATGTTCCCATTCCTCTACAATATGGCTACTTTCTTTCTCTGCAAGCTCATTTATCATATCACTTACTCCGAGTATATATTCTTGTTCTTCTAATACTGAGTTATTAAGTTTCCAAAAGCCTTACGCCAATTCTATTCCTTGTTTCATTACTTAATTAACTTCAATAAGGCAGTGATTTAATATTATACCTAATTTATTGTAGTACCTTGTATATTACGTATCCCTTGTTTTCGTTGTGTAAACGGTGTCTGCTGTACTCCTTTGTAATAATCCATATTAATGTGTTTATTTGTTTAACTTTATTTATCAGACTGTAAGTTGCGATCAAAATTATTTTGTTTCAAAAGTTCCGTTACTATTGGGACGAATGTCTTAACCCTTTTATGACATCATGTTTCTCTGTCTATGTCTGTATCTGTACAATTGAAGTCTGCCCCTATTAAGCAAGGTTTCGTTATACTGTCCTCTAAATAGTAGGACATGTTTCGAATAATGTCTATTGTTTTCTCATTATGTGAAGTAGGTACATAGGTATTAAGTACACGTTAGCCATTTAAGTTTATGTGTAAGAGACTTCCTTTAAACGTTTCTTGCGTTATAAGTGTTTCCTATGTTAGTTTAAGAGATTTGGTTCTTAAAATTGTTGACATTTCCGTCCATTTCTCATTTGTATTTTCGTTTGTTATCATAATTGTGATAGCTCCTCTTCAGTTTGTTGTATTATATTGTTTTTGTTCAGTATGTTTCTTGCAATAGCATAATGTCATAATCTCTTGCTAATTGTATTAGTTTATTGGTTTTGCGTTTAATTTCTTTTATATTTAGTGATAACATTCGGGGGTTTGTCCCTCTATAGTGCTACTAAGTAAGGTATTATTGTATCTTATTTTAATGCTAATTATTACATTGTTGTAAATTTGCTAGGTTTAACACATTTTCTTATTAATATATTCATCCAGATACTTTTTTTTCGGACTTTTGTCTGAATTTCTAGGTACAGACCATTCCCTTGCTCTAGGGTGTGAACTCAGCTGGTTTACTGCATCTTCTCCCTCTTATTTGGAGGGCCACTCTGTTGAGGTAGTTTACTTCATAGTCCTTTAATGAGTGGTTTTGGGAGTCGATGTAATAGGGTTTATTCCCTTAATACCTCTCGTTCCTCCTCTCACACGTCCAAGTGCATACATTAAGTTTCATTGACGATATGTCCCTTATCACTTTTATCGCAGGGAGCCTTAATTCCTCGTCGGTGATTTCGTCCGAGACATTGTTCATTGATTGATTAGACCCATCTTCCTCTTTCCTGTCCATGAAATTTGGATCTTACACGACATAAAAGGGTGAGGTAGATTTCTCTACTAGAACCAGAGTATTTTTCTTCTTCCTCTGGTTGTTCCTTGTTTATTCGTCTGAGTTTCATGAATGGTTTTCCGGTCTTGGAAGTAAAATTATCCCGTTGTAGAGTTTGACTGTCCCTAAATGTATCCACAACTTTCCTTGATCCAAGATCGGGTCCGTATCTGGGATCGCTTCTAATATTTCTTTCTCAGTGTTTACATCTGCTTCGTTGTTAGCTTTCGTCGCATATGGCGCAAGGTTGTGGGCTTGCTGTGCCGGTTTTGGGCATTCCCTAAGTGTATGCCCCTTTGCACCACATCTGGCACAGGGGCTATGGTGCTCACAGCCCAATACCAGGATTTAATAAGAAATTCCATAACGTGAACGTAAGTGGGTAGTTTTGGGGCAAAATCCTATAACATGCCTAATACCCGGACACCTGTATCTATAGTCGGAAAACCCCAGAAGGTAGCCATCTTCTCTCTCACAGCTGTCACTCCTTGCTCTTGTTCTAATTTAACTTTTAGTTCCATTACCAGGATTGCTAACGGTAACACTGCAATGTGAACAACAGTCAGTAGTTTGTTCTCTACATACCTCTCTGTTGGTGGAGCCATATTTATTCGTATTTTTTCATTGTAGTTTCTATGGTAGAGCCATTATGCAATATTGCAACATCCTCTTTTGAGTACAGGAAATATCTTCCCCCTCACCACATTTTGGAAACCTGCAATATCAGATATATGACAACCTCGATGACGTTTATTCTCTGATGGGTGTGACCCATCAGTAACCTGACACCCTGCTTGAAGGTGTGCCGAAAGGAAATATTGGCTCTTGTAGTTGTTCCACCTCTGTCTGGAAATATTTCTCTAATTTCCTTCCTGCCTTCAATACTTATCAGAAATACAAAGACGTGTAGGGTCTGAATAGCAGTATTGTATCCTAAAATAAAATGATACACATAATGCAGAATGACATCAATGGTGAAAACAAACTGAAGTGAAAACAGGAAAATTTAGATTTAAACTAAATATTCGTGAATCTTTGCGCGGGCCTATGGATGAAAGATGATATATGTGGAATGATGAGACACGTGAAGCCCAGAACAAATGAATGGATGGACTGGATGAACGAGTGAACAAACTCACTTCAGGACGGATGAATGAACAGTGAATTATTCTAATGAATGTGTTTTTCCTTCTATTGCAGTGGTGTTAGTCTCATATATCGTATTTACACTTTCAGAAATTACACAATTTCAACACAACAAAATGATGGTGGAATCAAAATTGAAAACAATAATACAAAAAATGACACAAACGATCTGCTTTTCATGCCTAGAGAGGCATTATTTAAATTGTCAATTTTACATATATTTAATATTTAGTTATATTGTCGCATTCGAGTTTTGTTTTTAGAAGTTTTATTTGAATTTGTTTTTAAAGATATCAAATAATTGTTGAAATAAGTTAAATATTGAAGACAATATTGCTAAACTTTAGCAAAGCCGATTATCAGAGGTAGGAAAATAAAAAAGAGAAATATATGAAAAAACAGGGTTCAGCATAACCAGGTAACGAAATTGTTGACTTGACAACCTTTAGATTATTTCCCTCCCCCGAAACTTTAGAAGCTCTATATGACGTATGTGATTATTGTTATAGTAGAAGTATGCCAAAGGAACAATTGAAGATATAATAATTCACGACCTAAAGAGGTTTACAGGGTAGTATGTACATATTGTGTGCTTAATTTTACTCCGTAATTGATGTTTTGGAGTTCATACCTACTTGAGTTTTGCCATTATCTAAGAAAACAAAATCAAGATGTTTTCTTGAATTTGAGTATAAGACCTGACCTTGTTTACTAGTCAGATGTTTTTTTCCTTAAAAAATTATATTTTGTCGCAGGTCAAGTGACATCTGTATATAAATAGATTTTTTAAACAATTATTCATTGTTGTTTCAAGACCAGTCTCTGGAATTATTTTCAGTTGTGTTAGATATAATTTGAGTGGAATTATTTATTTGAAATAGCAATTGTAATCACAAAGTCTTCATTGCCGTTTTAGTCTAAAACACCATTTGGGGATACTTAATTGAGGACTTGTTCAAAGACATTCTGGATTATATCGTTTTGGTACATCAAGACGTCTGGAATCTACTTGGATTATTCGATACTTAGAATTATTTGGGATTTAATTCACAATACTATGAGCGTCTCTTGAATTTTCAATTTCTTTTCTAGTGAAGTAGATTCTTTATTGAACTTTACATTTTCCATTTCTTTTATGTTACATATTCTAAGACTTTGAATCACAGCAAGGGTAAAATAGTATCAGAAAAAGCATCTATAGAATAAAATATCAAACCAATCATGCAGTTCAGGCATAAGTTAAGTTACTGTAAATAATAAACTTAGGCATTGAGGTGAAGGACAACACAGATGAAGAATAACAGAATCATATATTAAGCAAATTCATTCAACATTCAGAAATAACAGATGAAATTGATTTATATAGTCAGCCGATCATGCAGCAAATTAGTAAGCATAATAAACGGTATTAATATTTGCTATCTGTAATTGATAAAGATGGCAAATATGTTTATATTGTGTCGCAGATATGTATACTCAATACCACTTCAGAATAAAACTGTGTTGACCAGGGAAATTGTTATATAGTATAGTCCAATGTATGAAGCAAATTTATGGATGAAGCAGAACGTAAAATAATTTAAAATTTTAAGGTATTAAAAGCACAAATGTATTCAATTCTATTTTTAATAATAATAACAATATTTATGAAACAAGTGTGCGCAATGTATAATTTATAGCGTAGTTAAATCAAATTTAACACACGACATGTATTTAAATGTTTTATTTTGATTGGAAATAACAAGTAAAATGCATACAATAAGACCATAAAAATAGATGTTGGGTGTTTATGAAGTAAATAAAACTGGTTTAACCACATTAGATCACGAAAGGATAATAGTGATTGTGTAAATTAAAATATTTTTGGTCATTTTGAAACGTGAAATAATAACATGTATTAGCTTGAATGTAAACAATTTTATGCTAAAAACAATGTTTAAAAACCAACTATCATCCATTATAAATTTATTAAGCTACTGAAAGCGAAACATTATGAGCAAAAATATAAAGTTGGTTAAAAATGGAAGACAAAAAACATACGGAAAAGGGTATACGAACGACAATACATTGACATATAAGTTATTTCGAAAACCGACTCTGACTTTTATCAAAGATTTCGACCGCTAGTATTAATAGCTTTACAATTGAATTCTAACGTAAAGCATAACTTGATTCACATACACACACACACGCACACACACACACATAAGGAGAACGGAAGTGTAAATAAATACTCTCATCGTTTCAACCATTAATTGAGTGCATGACTGCAGTGCATGCTATCTACTTGACCAGAAGCCGATTCTATTATTTTAAAATAATTTATTTCAGCGAAATGTTACCGTTAAACCACAATTCAATTACTTTACCCAACATTTTTTTTTTATTGTGCATTGTATGTACTGCAGATACATTCAGTAGGGTATCATACTTTATGAATTTGTCTTAGTTTATGTTAATTATTTTTTCAGGTATTAAATTACATCAAGGAACTTTAAAAACAATTTTTTAACTGAATTGTTTAAGGCAGATTAGCAGAGGCACGACAGTGATTATCATACATTATCATCCAAATCCAATTTGTTTGCTTAATCATTATTAGTGACAAAAGTGAAACGATACTGTGAATGATTATATGTATATTGTTACCATGATCATATCAATACTTCACCTACAGTGCATCCAATGAATGCTTTTAACTTCTGATTACAAAATACGTTTACGTTTGTGTTCTTTGGAAGAGGAAAGTGAGGTTTTTATGAATATGTCCACATCAAACAGTTTTACTATTAAGTACCATAAGATAATTAGTAATTACAGCTTCTTACAATTGTCATCTGAAAGGAAGAAATAATAATTTTTTGTATGCCAACATCAGTACAATTCGAATCTGAGGATGGAATACCATGAACCATGAAATCAAACACAGTTTCAAACAAAAACTACAAACATTAAAACTGGAATAATAATAATAATAATAATAATAATAATAATAATAATAATAATAATAATATTATTATTATTATTATTATTATTATTATTATTATTATTATTATTATTATTATTTCATGAAATTCTGTTTTATTGCAAGAGTCCTTTGTGAATAATCAAAAATTTTTCTCAAAGTTAAGATATTGATAATCTATTCATAATTATCATCGATTTAGAGTCACAATATTTAGGTCAGCAAATAACAGTGACTTTTGTTGCCATGTATCTTTCTTAAAGATGTGGATTAAGTCCTCCTGCATGTCACTCTTTATGTCCCCCCCCCCCCATCGCTGACGCAGTGTATCTCCAACGCCATTAAATATACAACTTGAAACCTTGGAATATGATTGCGTGGTAGTATTTAGATGCACACAGTGATTTCAATATTTTGATTATAACTTTGGGATGGGACCAATGTCTCGGATGGTTATTTTGTTTTAATCTAAATATTTGAAGTATGGTATATGGAAATCTTAAAGATGGTTTGAGTCAACGTCAAGGTCAAGTGCATGAAATAAGCATTGGAATTCTGGGATTCACTCTGTGGTCATGCCCAGAGATGGTCACTGTGGATACTCTCTCTTGTGTCACAACTTGGAAACTCCCTTGTCAATAACTATTTACGGGCCTGAAGGACATGAGACAGAACTAGATACAATGGTACACGCAATACAAATAGTGGACCATGTTAATTAGGCTTTGGACTTACCCCTGTGTCATACCTTAGAAACGTTTGAGATCCAAACTTTGTAACCACATATTGGTTTAAGGACATGAGAGTAAATCAGATACGTTTCCAGCACAGTCTATAGACCATGAGGATAGTGACTTGTTCTTGGGCCATCATTAAGAAGCTGTCGATGTCCCCAAATTATAACTATATTTAGGTATGAAGTGCACGAGGAAACAAAGTTAGTTCTATGTCAAACACCGAAGCTGGGTTGTGCCCTAATGATTGGAAATCTCACCCAGGTCATAATCTTTTAAGTTGTTAAGATCTCCATCTTATTACAATATATTCATTATTAGCAACACTACATGGATATGAAAAGACAAAAACATATACGTAGTATTGAAAAATAGTCCCTGGATAATGCCACATCCTTAGCAAGCATAGTGATATGAATTGTCATTTCCTTAACCTAACTCTAATTTTTGTTATGTATTTCACTGTGGATTAAACGTTATTTAATGTTTAAACAAGCAGCCATCCAATGAGAAAACTGTACAAGAGACACCGTGCACATGCTTTTTCAAGAGACTGTATAACCAGTGTGAGCTGATACTTGTGTAATTGTGTCCAAAATCTTCAAAAAATTTTCCCTTTGGAGGTTTTACTTAAACAAATATATTGACTGGATGAAGGTTTGTAAATGCAAACATCGGAAAGAGAGTGTGTTCTTGAAGGTTAAGGTTATAAATTGAGGTTACATTTAGTGTGCAGTTTGTAACTCTGGATTTTATAGATGTGGTGAAAATTTGGTAAACAAATATATATATATATATATATATATATATATATATATATATATATAAGACAAGGGTGTAACATTTTCCACTTTCCTTGTTCGCATTTCAAGGTCAGAGGTCTACATCACTAGATTTATTTGGAGATGCAACTTGTAAGCTTTAAATCTAATAGACAGTTGTTACGAGTCTATGATCTTAAAATAAGTAACAGAAAAGAGTGAATACAATAAGCTTTGTAAAATTTAACAATAATTTATTTCCCTAGAATACAAAGTGAAAAAGGAGAAAAAAGAACTTACGGTTTTGCGAATTAAATCCAAAAATAATATAAGAATTAAAGACACAAGTCCTAGTAATAAAAGGTCCTGAATAACACTCAGTTTATGTCCCGAAGAGATTTAAAATTTAAGGCGATGACGTGTCTGTTATGGCCTGCGTCGTACTGGTGTGTCAAAAGTCTCTCGTTGAATCACATAAATAATATTCCAGGTTTGAATTCAATATAAATTCCAATGAATGTCTTAATCTAAGAATTTTGTCAGAGCACTTTTGTATTTCCAGAGAAAATAATCATTTGAAATCAATAACTTGAAGAAAATAAAATTTAGACCAAACTGGTCACAACATAATACAACTTAATGTATCAAGTGTTTTAAGCCCAACTGACAAACCTTTGTCAAAACATTAGTTAAGTCCATTCTTCTGGAACAAAGTAGAAGTTTGTTACCAATTGGCACATGATACAGATCACGTAGTCCAGGTATGACCGTGACTCAGCTTAATCATTCTTACTCTGAAAAAGATAAAACAAGAATTAAAACAAGTTGTTTGCCAAAACTGTCACTGATTTTGGAACAAGGTCAGCAACTAGATAAAATGTTTCATTACCCGTACCATATAACAAAAATAAAAAAAATAAAAAATTAAAAAGTAACAAACAAATTAAATTAAATTAAATATTCATAACAACAGTATTGTCATTCAAGCCTTCTGTTAATAGTTGCTTGTATAGTCGATTTCTTTGTGACAGCTCGAGAGATTTTTTTGTCATAACTAGACGGTGTGTCACATACCTTATACTGGCCCGTGCAATTAGGTTCACAAACAGGCACAAGAAATTGTAATTTTGTAATTTTCTACTTTTTCTGCTGATTACATCTAAATAGCTGAATATATCTGAATGAAACTTGAACCAGTTGTATGTCATAATTACGGATACCATAGTCTCGTCATCAGTCTCAAGCTAAAGATCATCCATAGAGATATTTCAAATAATGAAAGTGTTTTGATGCAACTTTAGCCCACTGTATATATAAACTTAATTGTATATCATGTATTCTTGGCAAGATCTTGTACCCCATAGGTTACTGTCAAACACATGGGAAGGTAGTGGCTTTTTCATAAATTGTGTGTGCAGGTAACAATAACAATATAGGGTTAATGCATCAGAAGGAAGATCATGCAGACACGTTGTTTTTCCTGAAGATTTATTTCTTCAAACAATCTTCCGTTAATTTCACATTAAAACAAATATTGTTGCCGGAGAACTCTTAACATTAACTCGCCTGTGAAATAGGCTGATGCATGTATTAGTCCGAAATTTGGCGAGGTCACATATGCTCCTCGTATTGATCAATCAACAGGTAATCCTGATTTTACTACTCAATCTCATTTTTCTAATCAGGTTGACAAGTGACAATCACTTGTCGTCCGACAGGAAAATTATCCTGAGATCTTCTGTTTGTTTCAGAGTGCAATTAGCGAAACTGAAGCCACAAAAAGTATGTTTGTTATTTTTGTATAAGTGGCGTCCTTATGAGAAAATGGAGGCCACCTGAGGTACCTGCTAGTGATGAGAGGACATTGAGCTATCAAATTAAAGTTTCAAGGTCTTATTAACAGGAAATTCTTAGTTTATCCCATGCAACTCCTTTGCCTGGTCATTTAGGGATCAAAAAGACTTATAACAAGTTCTTGAATCACTTCTATTGGCCAAAACTTGAAACTGATGTTTGTAGATACTGTAGATTGTGTCACAATTGTCAAATGGTAGGAAATACCTAAGGCTCATCTGCAACCTATTCCTGCATTTGATGAGCCATTTAGCAGAATAATAGCAGACTGTGTCGGTCTCTTACCTAAGACCACTCAGGCAACCAATACTTATTGACCATAATGTGTGCGTCCACAAGATTCCCGGAGGCAATTCCTTTGAAGAATGTCAAAACTTAAACAATAGTAAAAGCACTGATAAAATTTTTGCTCAATTTGATCTTCCCAAATCTGTCCAATCTGATCAAGGGTAATCTTTTATGTCTAAAATTTTCCAGCAAGTTATACGTTAATTGGGCATGTAGCAATTTACGTCTCCTGCCTATCATTCTGAAAGCCAATGGCTTGAAAACGATTTCATCAAACTTTGTAAAATATATTATTTGCATATTGTATTGATACTGGAAAAGACTGAGACAAATTTATGAATTTACTGTCGTTTGCTGTTAGGGAATCAGTTCAAGAATCTTTCGGAATCAGCCCTTTAGAACTAGCTTTTGGACATACTGTAAATAGACCACTGAAGTTGTTAAAAGAGAAACTTATTTCAAATTTAGATACAGAAGTTATTCTTGTCGACTGTGTTTCTTATATTATATACAAGTTGTGAAAGGCTTGTGAGGCTCCAAGGACTAATTTGCACTATACTCAGTCAAAAGTGAAATTAAGTTATGGCAAAAATATAAAGGAAAGGAGTTCTCAGCCTGATAATAGAGTTCTGGCATTCTTACCCATACCACAAAATCCACATCAGGCTAAGTATTATGGTCCTTACACAGTGGAAAATGATTTTAAGTGATTTTAATTATACCATCAATACTCCCGAGGGGCATAAAACGAAAATAACTTTGCCATATAAACATGTTAAAGGAGCATGTTGATAGACATAGATTAATTATGCAATCAGTTTAATTGTACCTTTCGTACACCGTGAGAATGTAAGCGATATAAGACAATCAGACTGTAATGGCTTTGGTGAAATTATGAATAGTCTGTACGAGAAACTTTCACATCTGCAGCAACAAGAAAAGAATAAACTAAAACAGTTATTACTTGCATATGAGCACTAGTTTCGAGATGTTCCTACATGAACAAATAAAATCACGTTCAAATTGAAGATTCCATGCCTGTGAAACAACATCCATATAGGATGAACCCTCCCAAACAGAAAATTTGAGAAAAAAATCAGTATTTGCTGAAAAATTTCAAAGTAAAAGTTACTGGAGTTCACCATGTATTCTTGTACCGAAAGTATTTACTTTCCGCATGTGCGCAGACTATAAAAAAGTGAACAATGTGATCAAAACAGATTGGTTTCCGTTGCCGAGTATCGATGACTGCAGTGATAAAGTAGAAAATGGAAAATATGTCATCAAATTTTATCTTTTGAAAGGATTCTAACAAATTTCTCTGACAGAACGGGCTATGGAAATTTGGAATTCGAGACACTAGATTGACTTTATGTCGTTTGGGACGAAAGGTTCGCACTGTACTTTTCAACATTTAATGAATATGATTATATCTGGTCTAGATAATTGTGAGGCTTACATCGATGATGTTGTAATCTACAACTACAACAGGAACAATCACTTAGAGACAGTTCAGAAATTGTTTCACAAGCTCACTGATTCAAGTTTGATAATCAATTTTTCCAAAAGGGAGTTTTGCCATGCTTGTGTGACATTTCTACGACATGTCGTGGAAGATGTACAAGTTAAACAAATATACGCTAAGGTCAAGGCTATCTCTGAATTCCCTGTGGCTCTCAGCAAAAAGCAACGGATGCAGTTTTTAGGTATGGCTGGATATTATCGGAAAATTTGCTCCAGTTTCTCCGTAATTGCTGAACCCCTGAACAATTTGCTTATCAATGAAACCAACTTTGATTGGTCTAAAAAATGTGAGGGGGCTTTTGATAAGTAAACGGTCATATTTATGGGTGCATCAGGTCTGTGAGCTTCGAATTTCCGTCAATCATTTAAAATGTATGTTGATGCAAGTGATGGTGGTGCTGGTGTAGTGTTGATTTAAGAAGACAATAATGGTGTAGATCATCCACTGTGCTATTTTCTATAAAATTAAATACTTATCAGAGAAAGTATTCCAGAATTGCATTGGAACACTCTGAAATCTATATTAGTTGAGCTCCTTATCAGATTATTGTGTTTAGTGATCACAACACTATTACTTTAATTGTCAAGAAGTAAAACAAAAATAGCACATTATTAATGTGGATTCTGATGTTGAAGGAAAACATTCTTGACATCAGGCATGCCAATAAAAAGATAATTTAATGGCAGATGCACTTTCACTTGTACAGAAATACTGTATTGTTTCATGCATAATTTGTACCAATCTTAAGATTTCATCATGTAATTATTATCATGCATATATTTGACTAATAATCAAATGAAAGTGTTTTGTGTAAATCTTTCTTTTTCTTTGTGAAGGGAGGTGTTATGCGTATTTATTTTGTATTGTTTGTTAGTTTGGACTGTAATTTTATTTATTCAAAATTATTTATTCACTGGATATATAAAGTGCTCATCAAAACTAATATTCTTGGCAACAGAGACTGTTGTTTATAGTAAAATTTAATTTGTTTTAATATGTATTCTTGGATTGTATTATTGCTATCCAAGAAACGATTGCTGGTACATCACCACTACACAGGGCAGCACAGGCACATCAACACTAGATTTAATTTATATTTCCAGTGTAGTTGATTCAGAACGTTAATTAATAGTACTTGTGTCTGTAATTCTGAGATTATTTGGGATTTAATTCGCGTTCCCTTAGGTTCCTTTTTGTCGCATTTTCAATTTGTATTATAGGGAAAGAAATTATTTGTTGAATATTAGAAAGCTTGTTGCCTCTCATTTTTTTCTATTACTTATTTTAAGACCACGGAGTCGTAATATTATTCCAATGAAATGGAAATATAGATAAAGATAATGTCAAAAAAGCCAAATCCTTGCAATAGAAAATCAGACTTTTTTAACCAAATACGCCGCTCTTCTTTAGGAAAAAAGTATAATATCGTCATAGCTGTAACATCCTCACGGCACCCATACCAAGACGAAAAGTGTGCCTTTATTTCTCGGCTCTTATCATGTACAGGACGAATGAGTAGATGAAGAACGCGATAATAAAAGAACGGCAAGTGCTAGCACAGCTGTTGTGATAAAATAGCTTGCTACCAGCGAGCGGTAGAATTATAATTGATCCTTGATATCATTCTGTGCATAATTTATAGCTCATGGTCAAGTCCACACAAGACAATGTTTGCACTAGTCCAAATTGTACAGGTTTGCTAGCTGTGTTGATTTCTAAGCCACTTTAAACTATTGCGCCTGTAATACAATGAAGTATTAAATGTAGCATATACTATTAAGGCCCTTGAAGCAAAGTATAATGTTCATGTCCTACTGAGGAGTATTTGATTCACATCTGTATTATCGTTGTCCCCAGATTGTTCTCAAGAGTCTTAATGGCATCAGAGCAGAAGAAGGACATTTCCATATACAGATAATAGCAAGGTTTCTTCTCTGTCTTTCTTTTGGCATCGGACAACAGATTTTTGGAATAGCAAGTACAAAGTCGACTTGAAAATGGTTGGATGTTAGATTGTGAGTTAGCTACGTTGCATATATTTATCAATCAAAACATAATAATGAAAGTTTACTCAACATTTTGAATACTGTATTATATATCACACTTGTATCGAAAATTATTAGAATTATTAGAAGTGCACAGCTACATAATTTGTACTAAAATATGTTCCTACATCCCATTATTGAGCATTGTCCCAAATTTGCTTCAAATTAATGCACATGTTCTTTCTTCTCCGAATCTTCCATGTCTGTATCCCTTATAGGTGAGAAGATTTGACATAAATAGACTTCAATCTTATGAGCAATGAATAAAACCGAATCTGTTTATCCCACCTTATATCTGCATCACTTTTATTACTCTGAAAACTACCAAAGTAAAACTAAATGTAAATTTTTGCAGATTTTTGCATGACAAATTACACTTACGGTATACATATTTTTAAAAAAAAAATAAAACATCGTTTATTGAATTAAGTCGAAAAGAATCAAACGAAGTATCATCAAGTGAAATATGATATCAATCGTTCTAGCTTTCCCTTCGGGAGCGCTTGTTTATGTTATTAGTAGCACCTTTATTAGCCGTCAATCACTGATCGTGACATTTTAAAGACCACTCTAAATCCCTGTCCTCTTGGTACCATAACATTTGAATGAATTAACAGTTTTCTGTCTGGACACATGAAATACAATCTCACATACGTATCAGATTAAAACTACCGTATTGATTTAAAGCGACAAAATAAACATAGATATTTCATACAGCTTAGCTTAGGATTAGTTTGACAATGTTGAAACTGTGTAAATCACGATTGCTAAACTAATATGGTATAGGGCATAGTAACATCCAAGATAGTCTGTTCAACTGTGTTTAACTAACTAATTTATGTGAAACTTGGACAACAGCAGTATTACTAAGCTGCGTTCCATTCTCTCCAATGCCATCGTCGTGATCAATACAATAATTAAACAATATATTACATTAAACCAACCAAGCATTGGATTTGCATAATAATTCAGAGTCGATCAAAAACTGAAACCTATAAAGGCAAATGCAGCGAGAAGGAAAATGTAACAATATTTAATGGTCAAGGTGACATGATCACCAAAAATGCACACTAAACGGGCACAAATGTCCACTCTTTCAGAAAACGAAAAACTCTTTTGATTGGATGTCCTCGGGAATGCTTGTGAAAGAAAACAAGTTTAGACTGAATCTGTTATTCTCTCTTTAAAAACTATCACAGCATTTGAGAGCTGTAAAACCCTGCGTACTAACTCTTGGACAAGTGCGTTATCGATGTGCGGTTCGACAGGGCTAGTTTGTACTAATACGTTTGAGTGCTTAGTGGCTATTTCACTAGAATTGTCGGTATGCGATCTACATGATTAGGATAAACTTAACTCCAGCGCATAGTTGATATATAGATAGGTAGATCTCTACGTGACTCTAGATAAAACCTAACAGGCGCCAATAGTTTGGACTGATAAATATCTACACCTACTGTAGTTGTTTCATGCAACACCTCAAGATACGTTTGAAGAGGTCCGATCAACGATTCTCTAATTATATTCAGCCAGAAAAAATGATGTCATGCTTGTAGAACATTGTCAGTTTCTATGCTTGGCACTTTGTTGCGGCGCTAAATTATAAAGAAACCGCTAAAGATATTTTTGCAGTAATAGCTGCACTGAATAAAATATGTTTAGCAGTTTTATTTATCGCAGTAGAAAATTAAAATTATATATTTTATTTCTTAAACTATGCAGCAATAATGATCTTCGACACGAACATTATAAGCGAGAAAGTCTAAGAACAGTACTGATATTAATGCCTCTGCTATGGACATTCTTTCACCCACAAAAATTCTCTTTTAACAAAGAGATTAGCAAATGCTATGTGAAACTGGTTACTGGTGACTACTGGTTACTACTGGTTACTTATTTCGTGTTTTGTGATAACTATCAGAGCTTGCAAAGTCTCTCCACTTTCAAAATAATATTGTAGACATTAATGTAGGGCATGGGTATATTCTGGTTTGGCTTTTAAGCCTATTAACAATACCTTTCTTATTGATCCATCATACAGACTTGTCCCTTTTTTGGTGAATTCATCGGTATAGTTCCAACAACAGTTTTATAAGTAGAGAAAACCACAGCGCCATGTAAGTCATATCATTCTTTTATTGACGACCTTATTTTGGTGTAACCGTTGCCTACTCCAATCAGAAGGTGTGACGACTCATGAAACCTCCTTGACAAGGTGGGTCATCTTTAGGATTTAAATCTGATGTTGGTGGGTTACATTCGCACAACAAATAACGTTGTCAATCCACTTTATCGTATTTAACATGTAGCTATTACTTATGTTACTTTAATGTGTTTAATATATCGATACAATTTATGTTCTACACATATAAGTGATGTACGTTATAATCGAGACTGCAAAATAAATCAGTTGGTTAGCTAGATGTTCAGGTTTGTAATCCATGCCTATTTTTGTGCTTGAATTATGCATTTCCTTTTGGATGCTTAGTGATCGCAAGACTTAGAGAAAACAGGGAGGGCTCCATCCTTTGCAGAATTGTATAACAATCATTTCCTTTATAGCAAACGTTCTGAGCTTTAACTTATTTTATTGATATTCAACTTTTTGTTTCTTCTATCACTGAATATGTAAAATAGGATAGATGCACATTTTATGAATCACAATTAAAACATTAACGTTGAAAAATTATGACAAGACCGACTTTTTTAGGTAATTGGTTGATAGATATTGCAAAATAGACGTATAAAGCACAGACTAACGCATTTCGTCAAATTGTTAGTTGCAAAATATCTTTAATACTAACTAAACTTCATATTTCGTCCTCATTTATGGAAACATTCAATATGATGCATGGGAGAACACTATACTGCTCCTTATTTACTCCAGCAACACAAAGAGACTTATAAACTTTAAATTGAATCTGATTTTTGTTTTTTTGTGTGTATTTTATCTAATAATATTATCAACGCATAAACGTTATAATATATTATCACTTATTATGTCTTTCATAGCATGTATTATCATTGGCGTAAATCATCAATGACGAAGACATTTTGAAATTCTATTGAGAACATGCCAAACCTTGCTCTGTGTGCCTTTCATTGGATGGAAATTCCTAACCGTTACTAATTTCTTTGTTTAAAAATTTAAATAGGTACAGTTGGACATTGTAATTTATATGTTTGAACTTACGTTTAACTAATGTCTATTATATACAACTGATCCGTTCAGAAGTGTGATAAACATTTTAACATAGTCTACTTTAGGTCTTTTTAAAGACGTGTATATCAGGAGAAAGACCGGCCTTTGTGCTATCCAGTTTGCCACAACTCAAATTAAATCTAAGGCCTTTGTTATTTTATCTGAATAATATATTATGAGGCACAAATTCTAGTATGTGTTCAAACATGCGTCTTAAATAGAGTGTGTTCACAGTAACAAAAGTATATGAAACGACAAGTTCTGGGTCGTCATGAATAGTGTGCAATCGCCTGACTTGTATAAACACAGTTTGAAATTTATAATTACGTTTAATTCTGACCTTTTCTGAACTGTAATAGATTATCTGTCGTTGACGTTCAATGGTAGAAGTCTCTCTATAGCAGATTAATAAGTTGCATATATATATATATATATATATATATATATATATATATATATATATATATATAAAGTTAGCAGTCACTTCCACATTTCAAACATTTTGTTATGTTAGAATACAAGCTTGATATATGAGATCTCCATGTTCACATATCTGTATCTCTAATAGCACGACATACATTACGAAGTATTGACTGTTTTAATAGGAATGTCCACCGTCTCTGGAGTTACTATTATTTAGAGGGTAAGGCATAATGTATATCGTCGTCATGGCCTCGGGTATACGCATTTTGTGTTAAAATGCCTCCAGTAACTGGATACGAGTAAATTTGTGAGATGTCACTACCAGCAAGTAGGGGTAGAAGGACTGGTGTTCCATGCATTTCCGGAAAAGTAAACAAATTAACAAAGCCAAACATAGTCGGCTTTCTTACCATCGTTCAAATCGTAAAATGTTAAAGTTGCAAAGTAATATCTTAGCTGTCCTATCTAAAACATATTCTAATATATTCAGTTAAAATATTAAAGTCAGCAACTACTTCCATACCTTGCTTATCAATACATAAAAGCTAAGGCAAAACATCAGTCTCCAAAACTATTGACTCCAAGAAGAAAATTTCAAGAAATATGAATAGATAGAATATATTCAAATTCATTCTGAAAGAACAAATTAAAGAATCTGGTAAACTTCAAGAAGGATCTCACTATCCTATCAAACTCTTCGGTAAATTTGAAAGTCTTGACAGTACAGAGACTGGATAGTGCCCTGATTTTTCAACAGTGAAAACTGCCTGACAGCCACTATTTCAATCAATATGACAGAATAATAACATGACATTGCCGAGCATTTAATTCAAACTATTAATGAAACGCCGCCAAGCATCAGTTAGCCTTCAGGAGACCTTTTTAATCTAGAAGGAAATAGATAATCTAACACTATAAACTTAAATGTCTTTTCAAGTCATACTGGCATACTCGCTGGCTCGTTCATTATATATGTAGCAAAATTGATCATAGCCAAATTACTACATTCATGTATTCATAAGAAAATAGTCTTACACTTTTCTCAAAATATCTTCCCTATAAATAATTAGTCAATCAATCCGATCTTCACAATCTTATGAAACAGATACTAATCTGCTCCATTTACCAGCCAGCATGCACTTTGACACTGTTAAGATGTTAAGGGGAAAATATAAGAAGTTGTTCCTACACACAATCTTTGCCTTGAATATGAAAAGTCGCTTTCCTACCTACATTCTGTTAAAAGAATCCCACTGGTCTTGCCATCTGAAACATATATCATTTGCTTACCTTTGTTCGCGAAACTGGTGATATCCTCTGTTGTAATAACCAATTTGTAAAAAGCATAGGAAATAAGAAATAATACTTAAACATATCTTTGATCGTTTCTAAAACATAGTGAACGCAGTTTAATTTTTCTAGCATTGCCCAGGACCTTGCTGAGGTCACAATACCAAAAACGTCTGCCTTTCAAAAACGTATTAGTAACTTATGGTTTGTAGATACTTGCCGTATTTACCGACCCATAGCTTACCTTAATACGAGAGAGAGAGAGAGAGAGAGAGAGAGAGAGAGAGAGAGAGAGAGAGAGAGAGAGGGGTGGGGTGTGTGATAATTTATCCCAGGGTTGAATTCTCAAAACATAATGAAAAGCTTTAATTATGAAGGTGTTTGCTCATGTTATATTTTTGAAATTTGTATCTGCTATAAAGAAAAGCTTACTATTGATTCATACATGATCAAAAGAAAAATCTTCAAATTTTTTTAATCTCGTAATGTGTGTACGCACATCTGCCGAGTGCATAGAATTTATAATGACCATGAACTCTTTTTTGACGATTTTCCTATCTCTGTTGTGGAGGTGAACATTGGACTTAGTACTTGCATTAAATGTTTTTCAGTATATGAGATTCCTTTGGAAGAAATGCCATAACGACCCGTATTTAATACGAGCGATAGCAAACACAGATTTGGGAGCAGACAGGATGATCTTACTCATGATATGCGTGTCTTTTAAAAGTTATAAAACTGACTACAGTTAGAAAAGTACGGGAAAAATTGCGAACTGTAACTGTACATGCATGAGCCGATAACAGGGGTCTAAAGTTTGACATGGATCATATGGAACTCCCCAAGCATAAAGCTTCTATGCTGAGAACAAAACATCATTTTGCCTAAGACAAACGAAACTTCAGCATTCCCTAATTCATATGAAGATTATTTAGCCCATGACCTTTGAACTCTCGTAAGGGTCAGAGGTTGAGTTGGCATGCATGAATAACTGTAAGGTAGTTGTTTTTTTTTTTCACCACCTGACAATGAGCATTATTCAGCATATACCAAGAGAAAACAAAATGACTTTTGTAACACAAATGTATTGGGCAACATATACAAAAAAGTTTAATGACCTTAACTCAAAGATTATTTGAGTAAACCTGCATAAAAGTGTATAGCATATGACAGTGATATTAACCATGAAGAAAAACGAATGATTGTGATACGATAGATGCCATAATAGAGTAAAATAGAAGTCCACCGTGATTTACTCTATGCCTAAAACAGCTTTTAAAACAAACAGCAGAAATAAAAGAACTTTTAACATAATGGATAGTTCACCTAGAACTCGAAGACCTGCAGCCAAGTTTGGAGCACAAACAGAATTACCCCATGACCTTAAATGTGAAGATAATGACCAAAAGATGTTAGACGATACTCATTCTTGTGATTCTGTGTAAGTGTGCAACGTTTCATCCATTACCCGCGCTATATATTGAAATTAAATCAGGATGGAAAACGTGCCCAGCTGTGCTCTTGATCCTATGGACAGGACCCGATGTGTGATACGTGACACACCTAACAGTGATTATGATTATAACTATAGCAAGATTCAGTCCTAGATTTAATTCAGCTCTAAAGTAGAAGTACAAAGATGCAAGTATGATCCAAAAACGTTAAACGCTGAAACTTCGACGTGTCCTTGAAGATAAGCGCGATACGATCTAATATGCAGCACAATTTCTAGCAATGAATACATCATGTTTAATACCTAAAAAGGCATCAAATGGTTCGAACAATAAAGTGCAGATGGGAAAGGTAATAAAATCAATTAAGTACTGACTTATTATTAACATATTTGGACAGTGAGGAAAACTTAAGCCCTTTATCCAGGACTTCTAAATCAGGACACCAATATGGCATGTGCCAAACTATCTATGTAAAGGCAAACTTACAGTTATGACTTAGTTCAACAGTTCAACAGAAAGAAAAAGCATATAATACCTGGCCGACTTAGGGTAATTGTCGTTATGGATGGTGATGATGATGATGGTGGTAGTGATTAATCAGTATGATTGACTGGGTCAATTAACTGTGACATGACAGTGATTATCTGGACAAATCTTAATCACATATGAGTGATCACTGAACCTTTCCGTACAATTCAGTATTTAAGTACCCGCCAACATGTGCAAGATATAAATACCAGTGTGGAACTCATTATATCTTTATCGAAACTACTTTGTCTTCTATAAAGATTACGGTCAAAATTTATAGTTTGATTTAGTTATCATCACTGAATTTATAGTTTTTCGTATTGGACATGTGCTGAAAACATACACACTGCTTCCCAATACAAATTCTTCATGTACATTGCTGGAGAGTTGGCGCTTGCGTAGACTCAGTTAATGTATGATTTCACGAAATGTTGTCATGAATTTTGCGTACTGTTGTCTAACCTACTTTATTGATTATATGATATGAATATTGAAGACATAATGTATACTTTAACTAGTTACATGTTGACCTTTCAGAAAAATAGTTCAGATGACTTGATTAAAAGAATCTCGAAAAAGCCGATGGAGACTATTATATATTAGAAACGTTTCCAGACAAAAAGGCAGAATATAATTCCTAAAGATATGGAAGATTATTCAGATAACTCCTCGAGGAGACGTACCAAAACTGCACTGAATCTGATTCATTCTAACATTCCGATGGTCTTGCGGCACGACTCAATCTGGATTACGGAATGTATCCACAGAGAAATTCAGTAGTCGGTAGTTTATGAGAGGAAAACTAACGCATGATTCGCGACTTAAAACTCAGAACAATGGGCTAGATATGGGAAAGTATGAGATAAAATAGCATAAATATGGTACGATTTGAACATCAAAAAGGAGTATACAAATTTGTATACAGCCTGTTAAATAATAGCCCACGAGAATTATATGTTTGTCCTCCGATTGTTTTATGAAGACAATACCTTGATGATGACAATTAAAACGGACTGGCCATTAACCATATATTTCGTTCAGATGATAGAAGAAATCTGATTTCCTACGAAAACTTGGCAATGATTATTACCATAAACTCGATTTCCATACCTACCCGAGAAGTATAACTTATTCCCGATGTTGATATGTGTAGGTGAACGTGGCCCGATTCATTTAAACCTAATTTTGCAAGTATCATATTGGGAGATAAAATCATGATCAGATGCATATGTCCTAAAAAGTATTCACCATTAGCCACGTATCCGATAAAAGTTCCTTGTTTGGAAATGACCTTAAAAACTGTTATTTTGTTTGTTGATTATTTGGTTCCTTATTGCTTTCTGTTTTGTTTTATTTTGTTCTTGGGTTTTTGTGTTGTTTTGTTTGGTTTTTTTTTTAATCTTTTGCATACTGGAGTATGAAACAAACGAAATGGATATAATATGACTCTATCCTGTGACTCGATCACCAGATATGGCATGACCTAAAGACAAGCTTGAACACGATTTTGGACTTATTTGGACCCGTCTCTCTCGAAACACAAAATAACTTCCGAGTTGATATCAATAAGATTTAATGAACAATTCCAAAGAGTACCTATCATCACCTCTGGTTGTTGAGCTAGCTGTACATCGTACACTTTAGACTTGGGCGTCTCAGATGGAAAAGAGCGTCCTGCATACAGAACACATTAGAACTTGAACATAATTTAAATCAACACAATTCTGCTATGTGGTTCAAACTTGTATTGATTCCATTCTTTTTTGGACTTGTTTTACTTCGAATAACTGTCATAGAAGCGTGGTCAGGGTGAGTAAGCAAAATTGAACATATATTAATCATATTAACTACTCTTTATTAAATTAGGTCGACATATTGTTCCTGACTTGATTGAAAAATTATAGTATAAACAGTACTAGCTATTGCAACTGATATTTAAGCTAGTGCAACCAGTAGTCGTTGTTATTGTATTTGTTCTTGTTATCATTGTTGTAGTAGAAAGGTTATCTATTAATACTTCTAGATGGAAGGGTTCATATTGTTGAGCCTGTTGTTTTCTTGTTTTATATGTATACTCTATGATTTCGGGTGTTACAGATATTACCTAAGCGATTAATGTTTCCCTAATGATTCAACAAATAGAATTGGTTACACTTGTTACTGTTCTTTTGTTGCTGCATCATGTTTTTCTTTCACCAATATATCTAGCTGATATTCTTATTGAAATATCTAATTATATGTACTTCTTTTGTGCATTGTACGTGTGTTACTGGTGCGGGAAAGAATTCTTTGCACACAACTATTTATTCGTCTTTATGTTTTAAAGTGTAAAATTATGTATTTTACCCACAATCATATTAATACCACAATACAAGGCTGTCTGAGGTCTAGATACCTACGGTAACACGTTTTATGACATCTCTCTGGTCCCGGTCAAAATCACGAATACCGACATTTGAAAGAGTTTTAAGCCATTCCAAAGGCGAATGATTTTATAGGTACTCTCTTTTTTACACTTCCTAGGCCAAATCATACTAACGTATGACCTGTCAATAGCAATTTGTCCAACACTAAAAAACTAAACACTCTTCATTTAAATTTTTTGTATAGAAAACTTTAATGAAGATGCTTCATTGAGAGGTATAGGTCGATTCAATACTTAAGTTGTCATGCACGCGCGCACACACACACCTCTCAAATATTACATAAGAAAGCTTATTCATAATTTTCATTACAGGAAAAGAATTTTATTAAATATAATTACTGACAGCATGTTGAATATTGTCTTTGTTTTAGAACTTCATTATTATCTAACTTTTTTAGACTTATTGATGTTACGTATATGTAATTTAACTACTTTTTTGTTTGTTTTAAATTTGTTATATTTTTTATTTTATTCCATTACATGTTATTGTAATGATAACTTTATTCATTGGATTTGACATTTTTCCAGAGAATTCAGTTCAGTTCTTGCTAGCCTGATAAACACTCAGTAGCTTATTTACACTGTATCAATCGGTGACCTAGATTCACTTTCTGGTAAACACATTTAAAAAAAATGTCTATTCTCAGTGAAGAAATCACTGATTTCAGTAAAGGTTATATCTGGCTTATGTGGTATTAGATTTGTAGCCTTTTTGCGCTGCTCGGACTAAGTGATCACGTGACCCATCACGAGGGTCTGAATTGCCTATCAGTTGGGGTTATAATTCTTCTTATTATAGTGATTTAATTCAGTCGTATAAAGTACCTTTGGAGCTGAAAGTTACTTTTGTGTTGTTGCCAGTTGGATATGAATTTTTCATTTTTGGGAATTAATAATTTAGTTTCCCTGGAAACCACTTGTGCTCATTCGAATTCTTGGACAAGACATTTTTTGTAAATTATTCGGAATTCTAAAGCCGGATTATTATTCTTGGTGATTCAACAAGGAACTGTTGATACATCAAAACATAACAGGTTATAGAAGACGTCATCGCGATCCATTTTGGAACTTCATCGGGATTCGAAATGTGGTCTACTTAGGACTTTTTATTGTCAGGACTTATATTCATTCATTCTAGGAATAATTTTGGATTAGATTCATAAACCGTAAGTCTTTCTTCATATTTTTTACCTTGTTTTTCTAGGGAAACAAATTATTTGTTAAATTTTACAAAGCTTGTTGGCTTCACTCTTTTTTTTTGTTACTTTGTACGAGCCTAGACACGTAACAAAGACAATTGGGCGCTCGTCCTTGGGATATATGAATTTTGGATAAAATATTTCAGAAAATTGTTTTCTGAAATTTAAATTCCCCTAGTTTTCACTGTTTTTTAAATCCTAAGTATAATTTCACATTTTTTTGAAATCTTTAGTGAAATCAACAGGCTTTGCACAATGTTATCAAAAGTGGAGACCTTTCTTTCAAATCCTACTCAGGAGCAGTTGAATAGTTTGAAAAACGATGAATTGCTTGAACTTGCCAGAAAATACGATCTTTCTGAAGCAAAAGCTTTTTTAACAAAGCAAGAAATAAAAAAACATTTTGAGCTAGTATTTGGTAGAGAGGAATGTTTTGGATAAAAGTGTTTTGGTTTCTGTCAGTAAGTCTGTATCAGACTCTGACATAAAAGTAAAGGAATTAAAATTGAAATACAAGATGGAATTAGAGTTAAGGAAGCAGAAACTTCGGAAAGATAATGAGGAAAACCAAATGCAGTTACAATTTGAGAAAGAGGAGGGGGAGACAGGAAAGAAAGAAAGATAATCAGTTACAATTTGAGAAGGAGGAGAGAGAGAAACAAATGCAATTACAATTTGAGAAAGAGGAGAGAGCGAGATAGGAAAGAGAAAAAGATAAACCATCTGAGAAGGAGGAGAGAGAGAAACAAATGCAATTTGGAGAGAGAGAGAGAGACAGAGAGACAGAGACAGAGACAGAGACAGACACCGAGACACAGAGAGATGCTAATACAAAGACAGAAATATGAAAGGGAATTTCAAATTAAGTTAAAAGAAATAGAGCTGGCAAGTGAAAGGCACATTCCCGATCCACATAACAAATTCAAGTTTTGATATTACAAAGTATATTAGGTTGATGCCCCCTTTAAAGGAAGAGAAGTATACAAATATTTTCCTCGTTTTGAAAAGGTTGCTGAAAATTTGAAATGGCCAAGGAAGCATTGGACTCAATTATTACAGTGTGTACTTGTTGGTAGCGCTAGTGATATTTACCATTCACTGTCAGTTCAGCAAAGTGCTGACTATGATATGGTTAATGAATGCATCTTAAAGGGTTATGAGTTAGTTCCTGAGGCTTATCCGCAAATATTCAGAAACTATAAAAGAAGAAGCTGGACAGAACTGTCGAATTTGCAAGAGAAAAAGAGTAGTTATTTGATAGATGATGCTTAGCCAAGAAAGTTGAACATGATTATGAAAGTCTCAAACAACTTGTATTAATTGAAAAGTTTAAGAACTGTGCCCATAGTGACATTAAGACTTATCTTGACGAGCATAAGATCGAAACCTTGGCAAACGCTGCTCCTTCTGCTGATTAGTATTTCTTAGCTCATAAAGTTCCTTTTGTAAGCAAGTCTTCCACTCAGCAATCTGCTGGTAGAAAAGTATTTCAGCCTAATACGACTCCTTCTAAAACTCAGTCTGGCACAACTTTTAAAAATCAAGTTTCTGATAAGCTTGATTCAAAATCCTTGTCTCTTTCTACGTGTACCTATTGCAAGAAGAAAGGACACGTTATTTCTGATTGCTTCAAATTGAAATATAAGCATCAGAGTCGAGCCAGACCTATCCCAAATGCTCTTATTTCTAAGAGGTCATGGTCACGGTCATGTATTGAAAGCAATACATTTGTTGGGTCTCAAAAACCCCAGTCTGATTTTATTATGGAGAATTATGAAGCAATCATGTCGAAGGGTTCTATATCACTCTTGGGTGATTTGGCCAATCCTATCCCTATTAAAATTTTAAGGGACACAGGAGCTTCTCAGAGTCTTTTATTATCAGATACTTTGCCTTTTTCTGAGAAGTCTTTTTCTAGAGCGAGTGTTCTTATTCATGGAGTAGAGTGCGGCTTTGTTAATGTTCCTCTCCATTGTGTAAATTTGTCATCCGACTTAGTTTCAGGACCTGTGACAGTCAGAATTGTGTTTTCTTTACCCGTTGAGAGCATTCATTTGTTACTAGACAACGACCTAGATGGAGACAAGGTTGTGGTTAATACACTTGTAACTGACAAGCCTTGTTTGGATCGGAATGCAATGAAAATACGAAATATTTACGTTGCAGTTCTTCTATACAAATAGAATGCAACATAACAGCACGGTATGTTCAAAATAAGAGTTACATACTTGCATTAAAATTCGATCAATTTGACAAACATAATAATCTGCAGTGTATACACAGATGTCATGCAATTCCCAAGTTGTTGATTGCCTTAATAATTAAAAAAGGCACTGCTGATGAATATGTTTCACAGTAAAATAATTTAAATATTCGGTAATCTTTTCTCTTAATTTCGATTTGTTGATTCGATGCGTATGCGGTTGCTATATCAAGGAATGAAATTGACAGTGTTTCATTCTTCAGTTATAGTTCAGTCTTGTGAGTACAAACACGAGAAGAAATTTAATTTTTTTTTAAATTTTCCGTTGAATTTCAGACCGGAAAACGTTCATTTTAAACAGACGGTTGACTATTATGAAAATATTGAATGACTTGGATATTTAGGTTGACTATTATGAAAATATTCAATGACTTGGATATTTAAATCATTTAGTTGGATTATGTGAGACATTCAAGGATTTTAGTGACAGTCACCTTTCAGTCGATTACCTTGGAGTAAAACTTCTGGTTATTAGAACAGGGTTTCTTCAGTGTTGCTAGCATAGCATATAAGCACCTTTAAACCTTCATTCGGAATACCACTGGATCGTTTCCCGATGAAGTTTCAAGATGGAAGGCGATGACGTCCTCTATGACCTGTTTTGTGTTGTGGTGTCAATAGTTCCTTGTTTAATCACCAAAACTAATATTCCGGCTTTAGAATTCCAAATAATTTGCAGTAAAT
>JAECUM010036726.1:0-14975 GCA_016617855.1 Megalonaias nervosa | reverse complement strand
TAGCGATTATCTGTTGATTATGGAGGGGACGTTGTTGGGAAAATATTTATCAACTGAGTAAGTAGCCAGTTTATAAAATAATGCCTCATATCGTATAGTACTCAGGACACTTTATGACAGAATATATTTTTTTGTAAAATGGACTTTCTGTAATTTCTTACCATAGGGAATCTTCTGGGCTTTTGTTGTTAAATAGAGTTTATACCTTGGGATAAAAAAATCTTTGTATTAGGTGTTCGGGTCGAAATTTGTTTTGCACGGCTCGAATTACTAAAATTTCGTTCGTAGCGACTTGTCAGGGGGTCATGCAGATGTAAAAACATATAAAAGCCATGCAGGTGTGAAAATATAGTTTCACCATGTATGGTCACTATGTAAATTACAGGAAAATTATCGTAGTAAGTGCTAGTTTAAGAAACATTCAGCTGAAAACGACCGTTGTCGTGAGGTCCTCGAAAATTGGGTAAAACATGGACAGCCATGCCATGATCACGCAGAAGTCTGATTCGTTCGTTATCTGACTACTTGTATGTAACAATATTAAGGTACGCCCTTGTGTATATATTCCAAGCAACAATGTCATTCTAATACAAAATGGAATTTATGTCGTATCACATTGCAAGAAATTATATATTATTTTTCATATGATACTGATTTTGACTTCTTCCATCGATAACATCGACTCCACCAAGTGTTCCAATATATATATATATATATATATATATATATATATATAGAGAGAGAGAGAGAGAGAGAGAGAGAGAGAGAGAGAGAGAGAGCACAGAAGGAGAGAGAGAGGGAGATAGAGAGCTGTTTTGCAAATACATTACATTAGGCTGATATTGAAATCTCATACGCCATATTTATGCATACTGTAGGTTGAATGTTGTGGATCTGGATATAGGTAACGCCATTAATCAAGTTTTCCATTTATCCTTTTGTGTATCTATCCTTTGATTAGATAAATGAATTATACCCATAATGCATTGTGTGTAGAGTGATACTCACTTCGCTGTTGGGTACACAGACTGTATTTTATGCAGTTCCTCTTCGTTATCAAATGCCATTAACTCAACGCCATTTTGGGCTGCATACCGTATTGAGGATGTCGGCTTAATGGTATTTGAGAAGGCAATGCGAGACGGACGGACACCCAGTTCAAGAATGCTCTTAATTTCGGCCTATAAATTAGAAGATTCAAGTAAGAAATAGTTTCAAAGTATATGTTTCTAAAGACTATTTATTGAAGAGTCAGAATAAATCGACTTGTAAGCATTCATCTTCAAACGTTTCAGATTGTAATTGCTTCCCAGACGTTAGTTTACTAGTTCCTGTGAATGGCAGAGCTATCACATCGACAATCGCATATTGTTTCTGCCCTCAATTTCTTATTATTCCTTTGCAGCGCTCTTTATTTGATTGTTTCATGGGTTCCATATATGTTTCATTTTTTTCTCGGTTACAGCTCCGGTGGCCTAGTGGTTAGAGCGTCCGCCTCGGATGCGGGAGGTCGCGGGTTCGAACCCCGACTGAGTCATACCAAAGACTTTAAAAAATGGTACTAACAGCTCCCTCGCTTGGCGCTCAGCATTAAGAGGTTAGTGTTAGGACTGGTCGACCTGGTGTCAGGATAATGTGACTGGGTGGGACATCATGTCACATGTGTGCGGCATGACGCCCAGTGCTAGACATCACTATAAACTGTCACACTGCCGACATCGTAGAGATATGAATGATAAATTTTTAAGCTACGTTAAAAATCTAAACCACACACACCTCCCGTCTTAATTATTCATCATAATTGACGGAAGTTTTTAAAACGTCTTTGATGCCAGTTTGCCTGTATAGAGTGGTATTCTCTATTCCTTCCATGCCGAATTAAAAAATGAATTCATGTATATAATATTGCAAAAAAAACTGGTGTAAATACAGTTTTCTTGGCCCCTCCTCCCCGCCCCCAATTAAAACCAAGACATGTACGTCTTCATCTTAGATGTGCACAACTTGTACAATATTTAATTGAATGTTTCTTTCGTCTTCTATCTTTTGCCTCTGATTTTTTTAAATCAGAAATATGATTTAGTTTATTTATTTTTATTTTTTTTTGAGCGTATACAGCAGGTGTAGCGCAGCTCACATTATACGGAAAACAAACGAACGGACATAACCAATTAAGGGTTATATAACAGGATTCCTCAAAAAATCATTGAATGAATCTGACATTCTAATCAGATGAACTTCCAAACGACAGGAGTATAATACATGTATGTATTCTGGTACCTTGATGATCTCCACCTGGCATACTGCCCAGTATTATTACACTTTTGGCAAAATTATCCGTATTGGCTTAGAACAGGGATAACATAAAAAAATATTATGTTTTCTGATTAGTCACATCTGACCGGTTAAACAGAATACTTGGCAAATATAGACGAGATCAGTGTAGGGTTATAATCTCTCTCTCTCTCTCTCTCTCTCTCTCTCTCTATATATATATATATATATATATATATATATATATATATATATATATATATATATATGAAGTATAGAGTATTTTAAAGTGTTTGTTTCACCTGACTTGCGCACTCGAAGTTAACCCCCAGGTCGGAGAGAATTTTCAGAACTGGGTACGCAGAGTTGCATTTAACGGCTGAAATAAAAGTCACTTGTTAATATTTTCATAGATGTAATATTGACTGATATGTGTTAATGTCATGAGTATTAAATGTTCACGAAGTGTGTATGTAAGGTTCTATTTGGAACTTTATCATTAGCTGACAACGTATAGCCACTCTTATGCTACTACTACTACTACTATAAATACTGCTACTACTACACACACATACACTCGCACGAACACACACACATACGTAATACATACATACATACATACATAAGTACATACGCACATACGCACACACATGCACACATACATACATACATATATACATAAATACATACATACATACATACATACATACAAACATACACACATATATACATACACACACATACATACATACACACGCACGCACATACATACACACATACACACATACATACATATATTCATGCATATATGCATGCATGCATGCATACATACATACATACATACATACATACATACATACACACATACATACATTTCTATCGTGTTTCGTGTATACGAATATGTATTATCTTCAGTCTTCCTTTTAGCAAGTTGACAACATGAATTCTTCAGTTACCGTAATAAGGCTTCACTCTGGGTAGATTTTGTTCCCATCGTTTATGCTTTTGGATAATATGACCTAAATCGGCCAGGAGTAACGAGCGATCATGGCCCTGAAAAAGTGTTGATACAATGTCACAGATACTGAAGACTTTGGATTACTGAGAGAGAGAGAGAGAGAGAGAGAGAGAGAGAGAGAGAGAGAGAGAGAGAGAGAGGTTTGAATTTTCACCTGGTAACAAGTCAATAAACACTTTTGAGGCAAGGCAAATTTTACGTTGGGTACAAATAGTAATATTACCACTGGGGTTGTGAGCACACAGTTCTACATCTGCCTTTAACAACTCTCAAATTTTGATTGTTTGGTCTATGTTCCTCTCTAACGACCTCAATACTGGTGTTTATAAACGTGCTTAATTTTTAGGACCAGTTCATGTTGTCAGTCAGGAAACATATGTCCCCAGCTGAATTACCATATTTTGAAGACTCTGGTATTAGAAATTTCGAAATATTTGTCATCATTCTAAGGGCAGGATCAGGTAAAGTGTTCGGGGGAGGGGGAGGTTCAAATTTTTTCCAAAGTGCTCTGATTTTCCTTCGAAAGGGCACAAAACGCAAACGTGATAGTGTCTATTTACTCAAATGTGCATGATACCCAATAACGATGGTCAAATTTAAGTGACAAATGACTGTGTGCATTTTTTTAAACTGCGGTTTTCCAAAAACCACAGAAACACCACCCCTCCCTTGATGGGTCATGCCATTATCTAAGTTTTGTCTCTAAAATGAAGAAACCGAAACAAAATTAAGCTTAAAATTTTGTTGTAATGAAATGCAGCTGTACAAAATAGTTTCATTCTTAATATCAATATGATCCTTCTAAAATTGCAATATAGTTTCGAAGAAAGAGGAGGGGGCATTTTCAAGAGCTCATTTAAAATTATCTAAAATAGTTTCGAAATATCCTAACTTAATCGAAAACATACGTACCTGCTTTTCAATTTGGGCTACCTTTTCGACAAGCAACGTTTTTGTTTGAGTATCCGATGGTACAATTTCAACAAAATAGTTATTTCCGATCAAGACGTGTTCTCTAAAATGTAGAAACAGAAACAAATGTAAGCAACTACTGCTACTAGAATTGTACTTTATTTTATTTGTATTAGTAATTAATATTTATATTAGATCGTTGATGTCCATTTTGTACCTTTGTGGTGGATGCTGATCAGTTTCTGGTGTCACCGCCATTCATTATTATTATTATTATTATTATTACTTAAAGCCTAAATAATGCGATATTTTAAACTATCAAACGAAATTAGCATACAGGAATAAATTTAAACACAAACGGTTTGTTTGGAGTCTAAATATATTACATATATAGATCTTACCTACCTCGTGTTATCAGACATCGCACGGCTATTCATTAGACGTCTGTGCCTGTTTAATGAAAATGAATTGTTATCAGCACGTATGTATGTATGTAATTATGTATGTATGTGTGTATAAATGTATGTATGTATGTGGTTTAACTGCTCTCATTATCAATATTTAATTTTAGATGTATAGTGCCCAAAACAACTTTGGCTGGAATTATCAATGTAACCAATGATCTTAAGTGTGTTGCTGTTTTTTGTTGTTTTTGGCTTAATGCCAATTCTTACCTCAAGGAAGAGTGTACATGGCGACCAGTATAACTGGTGCAGGAAGAACTCGGAAAAACCCATGGCAGAACCACCAAACAGCGAGAAGTTACTGGCAGTTGTCTCACATACCTACCCACATTGACTGATACCGAGACACCAACCAAATCAGGTGTGATGCGTTGGAATGTTAAATATTCGTAACTGCATCGTCAATAATCACTACGTCCTCTCCTGGGTGAATAGATATTTTCAATTGAAATGAAACCAAGTAATAGTAACAAGGAGCTTTGTATGCAATCTCACTATTTCAATACATGGATCTTTTATGTATTTTGAATGATTTTCTTAACTATTATATTTTTGCTACCCTAGACATATTACGCTGGCAAGGCTGGGATGCTTTGCATTCACCGCTTACAAAAACGAAGTACTGAACGTCGACGTGTTACAAAGATATATGTAATTTGCACAATATAAAAGACTTAGAATCAAGAAGGAAGCATGTACTTGATGTGTCTGTTTCTATTCCTTATGTCTGCGTATTGTCGTATGGTTAACAAATTTCTTTCATATATTTCATTCAGCCATTACCTTAAAAAAGTATTTCAAATTATTAACATATTCACATATATCAACTACTCCACGTTCATAACGTTTGCTATGTTTCCCACTGAAATATGTTGTGTTTTTTTTTTTTTACATGATTCAGATTACCAACAGCAACGGCAGTGTCTGTATATTTGAAAATAAATTTGTCAACCTTTCTTCCTCAGGTGCAATAAAAAGGAAACAAATATCAGTAAAATTCTTGCCCAAATCAGATCTCTTATGGCTGAGTTTAATCAAGTTATTAGTTTATACATTTAGTATATTAAAAATATTAATAATTAAAAATACATTAAATTTAAATATATGAACTCTATTAATCATTTCATACTATTTTGTCACTAGAACGTTATGTGACATTTGGAAAAAAATACAACCTAAAGGATAACCTTTAGTTCAGCGAAACAGTGTTAATTTTGAAGAAGAGTTGTACAACATAAATAAATTTTGTAACAGTGTAGGTTTGTTGGCACAATCGGTTGAAATTTAAGTCGTTTTAATGTTTTACATGACAATCCAAGTGATCTCATTTCGTATCCTATTGTCGCTTTTTTTCCACTCCATATTTCTTAGTTCCTTAAACCAAATGTTATGCTTAAATATATTTTTAGAAGAAGAAGGGGTGATGAATATAACATGTTTATATTCTATTTTATAACGAAGCTTTTTACGCAAAGAAAGTTTGTATACTTAAATCATAAATAATAATTACACTATTTATTTAACAGATTAAGAAGAAAAACAAAAACTTTAGAAACTTAAAGTTACTTTGTAAAGCAAGGCAAACTATTTCATGATCCTTGTGTATAAACATTTCTGGTGATTTAGTTTTCGGCAGGTTCTTTCAACCTGCACATTCTGGTTCATAATAGTTTATTAAGCAGTATTATCTTTTTAACCTAATAGGAAGCAGTACAGAATAGGATATGATTATTTACATTAAGATATTAGCCGAGACTTTTTGGAAAATATCCAAGACCACAAATTGAAATATAGCTAAAAGTAATTATTAATTACAAAGCATATTATTGTTTAAAACATTGTTTACTCAATTTATTTGTACATTTAGTGTACATTAAATTTATTATTTAACAGGAATTGGAAGATATATTTGCTTAATTTAACATAGCTTACTATTATTCTGTCCAATATAATGGGATATACCTAGAGGAAAGTGCAAGACAATTTCTTGACAATCCGGGAAATTTGAACCCCAATGACGAATCTAGCAGTGTCAATTAATAACGAATACGATGACATAATTAGGGATACAAAAATCAAAGAGGTTAGTGTAAGGGCACTGGTCAATTTTACCGGACAGAGTTGCGGTTGGCAAGAAAATTGCATTGGAAATCAGAGCCTATATGCCATTTATGACCACATTTTAAACATGAGCGAAATGCGAAAGGATGGGAAAGAGCAGTACTGTATTGCTAATCGGATGAGTATACTCCCTGGTAGTAGAGAGACTGGAAGGGATATCGTGCCCACTTCTTCAAGTCTATTCGAGGCATACTGTACTCTGTATCGTGCCCAGTTCTTCAAGACCCTTCGAAGCAAACGGTACTCTGTATTGTGCCCATTTCTTCAAGACCATTTGAGGCATACTCTACTCTGTTTATTAAATGTTATGTCGTCTTTGTAAATAAACACACTTTTTCATAACATCTTACGTCCAATATAAAGATGGTGATTTTATTCAAAATGCAGGGTGCGAATGTTATTGGATAGAAA
Source organism: Megalonaias nervosa (assembly GCA_016617855.1). Taxonomy (NCBI): domain Eukaryota; kingdom Metazoa; phylum Mollusca; class Bivalvia; order Unionida; family Unionidae; genus Megalonaias; species Megalonaias nervosa. The sequence goes on along the minus strand of JAECUM010036726.1, from coordinate 7,775 downwards.
TAAATTAGTATGTAATGACCAACAAGGATTTGATGTAATATAATGGGCTTAACCTAATTTAAATAAAACAAGTAACTCTAACCTAACCTATGTTTCCATCCATTATGCTCCTAACCTCTTATAGTAAAGAAAGAGAGATAGAGTTGAAGTGAAGTTATCGACAATCAACGCCTGTATTAATTCCCGTTATGCACCGCAAAGTTTGTTACCCATCTAACGCCGGACTCCCGTTTGATTCTAGACTGATATGTTCTACTGTGTTCTACTCTCTCTCTCTCTCTCTCTCTCTCTCTCTCTCTCTCTCTCTCTCTATATATATATATATATATATATATATATATATATATGTGTGTGTGTGTGTGTGTGTGTGTGTGTGTGTGTGTGTGTGCAGGCATCTGTGCATTATTTCACATACATCATACTTCTGAGTACAATATCAAATAAAGCGTAAGCTATTTTAAAATAAGTACCTTTAATACGCTTAACTGCCACCTGAAAATGCATTTTATCTTGAAGGTATCACATACATTCCTTCTGAATATGATTCGCATTTATATTTTTTAAAATCAGCGCAAACGCATTGATGTTTTTCTTTGTTTGGGATAATGAAATTCCAGAAGCGAATGGTATTATGGTATGTGAAATTAACAACAAATTAAGGTAACATATAGTTACCCATCTTCGCTAGCCAAGGTTCCAATATGATAATCCTATCTACACCTTGGCGGAAAGTACAGATATATTGGTCATTGTCCTAGCAACATCTATTCGATTTCATGAGTTGCCTACCTTAGTATGTAATGCCAACTAACCAATAGCGTGATGCATTGTACATTGGCTGAAAATGGTGGGGGCCATTGACCTAAAAAGGATATTTTGGAACTGTAAACATCGAAAGTATGACTATTTACCTGAGGGAAGCCGTTACAAGTGTATTTGAATGAAAAGTATTTGTACAAACATGGACCGATACTTGACAATTGCTTATTATCAGTCCATTGAAGTCGTGTGTTCCACTTATCTCGATCATGTAGGAACAGTGTCCAAATTTTAACAGCTTAATTTTGATTGGCGCTACATCCAATGAAATTCGCAGACCGGATGCACAGAAATATCTGCTCGATATCCCAAGGTATTGATAAGGTTATTATATCGGAGCCTTGGCTAGCGAAGATAATAGTTACCTCATTTTTTGTAATTAATCAGACAATGTCAATAGCGTTATCTAAATTAGCCAATTAGAATTGTCCTTACAGCTGAGAACACTATTTAGTAAAACTATATAATTTCATATCATCTATATCTGATTTTTGTTTCAAAGAGATAATGACGATAACAACGCCGACAATGATTGTTCTTGATATCGATAACATTTAAACTGCAAGTCATATCGGTCTGTTAGGCAGGTAGGCATTCAGTACCTATTCTTGCAGAAATGGGTGTCATTAATTACAATCACAGATACCTGGACACGGGTTTTGTTAACTTTAATTCTATTTGTATTCAACCATATTATCTGTGAGGTCATTACATATCCATCCCGAGAAATATGTGCGGCAAAATCAAAGTATATATTTATGAACGAAGTCAATCTAAAAGTTTGACACAGTATAAACCGGTTTGAATGTCACGCTCCGTGACGTTGAAAGGTATTCGTACTGCCCTGTAATTTAATATGATCAGATACGACCTCGTCTGTTCGTGACCCATTTTATTGCCTTGCCACCGTTATAAAAGTCCACAGCGATTAGCAAATTTAATCTGAGATGTTTTGATGACAGTGACGGTGCAGGTCATTCACCTTCAGGATTGAAAAGACTTCGATTAAACTATATTTACTTTAAGATGAGCAAGTACACATTAATGAAAACATTAACATAGGGAATTTTTTGTTTTTGTTTTAAAGTCGAGCAGTCAAGTATAAAAAGCAAATAACAGTAATGCTTTCGTATCTGAATCCCATAGATAATAAGTAAAACACGGTATATGAATATTGTTGATAATGAGGCAAATATAGTATATGAATACCCTTGATAATGAAGACAAAATGGTATATGAATACCCTTGATAATGAAGACGATATTGTAAATAAATACCCTTGATAATGAAGACAATATGGTATATGAATACACTTGATAATGAAGACGATATGGTACATGAATACCCTTGATAATGAAGACAATATGGTACATGAAAACCCTTGATAATGAAGACGATATGGTATATGAATACCGTTGATAATGAAGACAATATGGTAAATGAATACCCTTGATAATGAAGACAAAATGGTATATGAATACCCTTGATAATGAAGACGATATAGCATATGAATTCCCTTGATAATATGGACGATATAGCATATGAATACCTTTCATAATGAGGCCAATATAATATATATCAATTAGTGAAAGAGAGGCGGGTATATATATCCAAGTTGTTTTGGAGCTTTTGGGGGTGGGTGGGTTAAACTTTCATAATACCAGACCTTGTCATTAGGTTCACAAATCCACAGAGGTGTCGTATTGTGTTTGTTGACTAGGAGCGCTTATTAAAATAGTCATAAATATGCATTGACTTTGAAGCATACACATCATAATGACAGCATTATCATTTACATACGAGCATGGATGAGATTAGATAATGAAATAGCATATAATAAACGACTCACTATTCATTTAAATGGCTTTTCTCTAGTATGACTGTGCCAGATTTTATATATATATATATATATATATATATATATATATATATATATATATATATATATATATATATGTGTATGTCTATGTGTGTGTATGTGTATATATAATTCCAACCGGTGTCTTTTCAATATATATGTACATTTAGATGAAAGTTATTGCTTGGGTCGTGGTGAATGTGTTTCTGATATGCACGAGTGCTTATACAAGTGATTATGTTCCATACTTGTTATAGAGGTGTGTGCATGGTTGAGAGAGAGAGAGAGAGAGAGAGAGAGAGAGAGAGAGAGAGAGAGAGAGAGAGAAAGGACTAGTGGATGCGGACAGAACGATTGTTGCCGTAACCGGCGGACATGGGTTGCAGTCTTGAAAGGTATTGGATCAAAACAATAAATAATCTAATGTGATTGACAATACTCTTTCCCAATATATAATAATGCAGGAACCAGGGAAATGCTTGCGGTTGTGGTGCATATTTGTACCCATCTATATTAATTTTCAGATGCCTTGATTTCTGTCGCTGGACTGTCACGCAAGTTTGTCTGCAGCGCAAGAGTACTAATACAGATGTACTTACTATATACTGCATATTTATACCACATTCATTAAGAATAACATGGCTTTCAAAGTGTTGATATATATCAATTTTTTATATCAATACTATTTGTATATCAAATTGTCATCCCCGCATGGCGCAATAATACTTATATATCCTCATATATAAACATCCTTGCAACGGCGCACTTACAGCGGTGTGTTTTCCACTCATTAATCATCACTGACGTATGTAAATAACGATAAAAAGTATCAATAGTCCCCGTGTTCTAAATTAATTTAATATGTTACACAATATCATTGCAATCCTTTCTGAGTTCCTTTCTCCATCCCCTCTCATGCATAAGGACAAAATGCGAAGAAATCTGGAGTGAGAGAAAAACAATTTAGACTGGATAAAAACCTAGAAATTGAACTTACACCAAGTAACTAAAAAAAATATGGCATGTGTGCACTTTCCTTGCGATTTATCTACAGTGTTTATATAATCAATGATGCAAAACTTGCAATAGATTGTCAGTAATATACGGCAAATTTCGTGGTTACAAGGCACACATATTGTGAAGTATTTAATGCTTTGATGTTGTTGTTGTTGCTGTTGTTCTTTCTTAAACCTATAATAATGTTCTAAATATCGATTATCATTAAGTATGAAAATGTCTAAAGGCTGCCACTCTCTCTCTCTCTCTCTCTCTGGATACGGGCGAAAATGCATGAAAAAAACGAGCGTATAGGATTTTCGCTTGTGTCATACAACGATGTCTCGGGACCTATGAATGATGGTAAAAGTTAAGTCAAACCGACCAAAGGAAGAGAGAGAGAGAGAGAGAGAGAGAGAGAGAGAGAGAGAGAGAGAATTTTATGGTCCGTAGTAATCTTAATTAAAGCAGAATAATGATTTAGATCAACTGTAAACATATTCGATATTTTATTTACCTCTTGTTGGCCCGTCATTTCGCTTAAGTTTCTACGCCACACTTATTGAATGGCTTGAACGTTCAGTGTTGGTAGTACTCTACTTTCTTCATAAAATCCATCTTTCATGTTTAAATCATACGTGTGTCTTATATTGATTTGTGTAGTTGTGTCTTTGGCCATTCACCGGTTAACACGTAACAATCACAGTATTCACCGTTTATTAGTAACGTCATATGACAGTCCTGCAGCCAGAGTGCTTTTTCATATTCAAGGTGATTACCTTTTGATTCCCATATCGAGTCGTGATTTTCTGCTTACCAAAGGACGAAAACCAGAGTAAAATTGTGGTTATACAGGGGTTGCAGTGCCTCCCCTTTCCATTTGGGGGCTTAAAACTAACCCGATATATAAGCTTCATCATTGCTTGGACAAGTGACCAAATTTCATTTCGCCTTTTGTGATAGAATTTAAGCATAATAAGGGTGTACCTTTCCACTTTCTATCTGACTATCGATCTATCTCTCTTTTATAAACTACAACTGCATAGTTAGTTTAGATAATGTGATACTTTCATTAATTATTAATTAAATTATTAGTTATTAACTATTTAATAAAGTTATTTGTTGAATTATCTGGACCCTAATTTATAATTCATGGATCAATTTTAATCTGTACCTGTACATTGGAATTTACATTAAAATTCGACGCATTGTGCTCCTGGTATCCTTAACTTACTCTCTCTCTCTCTCTCTCTCTCTCTCTCTCTCTCTGTGTGTGTATTGGTAAAATTGTCCATTGAGATACACACATTGATGGAAGTAATATTGGTGCGAACATAATGAAAAGTAATATATTGGTGTCATATATGCGGGAGAAAATAAATCATTGAACACATCCAAACAAACAATGCCTATAGTGAAAAAGTGTGTTTGTGTGTGATTTGGATTTTAAAGAAGCTTTAACAATTTTTCAGTCATATCGCTATGACGTCTGCAGTGTTACAGTTTATAGTGATGTCTAGCAGTGGGGCATCATGCCACAAGCATGTAACATCATGTCCAATGGTTTCGATGGTGCATTGCAAAAAAATGTTTTAACTGGAAAATATAACTATAACAAGGCCATAGATTTCGAATGAAATTTTACAATCAATCAAATTTAATTGAGGAAAATATTGTTATAATTATGGAGAAGAGTTTGCTTTATACAAACATCCCACAATTGTAAAGAAGGAGGATAAAACTGACTTTAGTTTGTCCTCAGTCTAGAAGAGAAAAATACAGAGTTATTAATAAATACAAAAACCAAAACAGACATCCACAAAATAAAGAAAAAAGACAAACTTTAGAGTCGTTTAAATGAACACTGATTTGAAGTTGGAGAAGAAACTAATCAGAATTTGTACCCTTCGCTTATGGCATACATTAAGTAGAACAACTAGATATTTCGGTCTAGTACATGTCCAGCTTCATTTGTTACTTAGACAAGCAGTGAGGAGAGAAGATGTAAACTCGGGTATATGATAAAACAGCGCCTATAAACAAAGTGAATAATTCTAACATAGAAAGAATTTTTAAACCTTGTATATATATATATATATATATATATATATATATATATATATATATATATATATATACCCAGTGAGTGAGCTCTTCGCGTCCCTGCCCAGAGTATATGCTACAATATATAGTTCTATCCATATTGCCTACTCACAGTTCTCTTTTTAAATTGATAAGTTGCAGTCTTTCCTTTTTCAGCGTCTATTTTCATTCTTGTTCATTAAATAAAGAAACACTTATCATTTAAACATAAAATTTTGTATTGTACATGAGGAAGATAAATCACAACAATCACACCATGATTAGGTTGCAGAACACTGAACGCTCAGCCATCAGAGCGTACATTGTAACGAGTCAGAAATACAGCTTAATCGAAATGAAGAATCAACAAAAGGTAATTCAAACACTTGAATGTATTTTCGCTAGGTCAAGATCATTTTTATACGTTTAGTATTATCCCTACTGACCATAAAATTGATTTTATCCTTCATCTCACTTTTTCTCATTTTCGTTGGTAGATTTATCCCTAAGTTGCATCATCATTCATAGGTCCAGAGACATCGTCGCATGACACGAGCAAAAATCTAATCGCTCTCTTATTGACGGTTTGTTGCACACAACTTGCAAAGATGATTCAGAGAGAGAGAGAGAGAGAGAGAGAGAGAGAGATGCGCTGGGGTAAAACTGATTTGCGGACAGACCATCCAACAGAGAAGGCGGGGGAGACGTACCATAAAATGATTATTTTTTTATAGTCGCATATCCAGTGAAATATACTAGTGATGTGAATACAAGTCATTAACATCCATATTGCTAATATCAATGTGTTTTTATTCCTCTTCAACGAAATACGTTGTTGATGTTCTAAGATTTTGTTTTGTATTATGCACATTGGGAATAAAAATATGTTTGTCAATCCTTCCACAGTAACCAGGATTGCTTATGAACTGAAACCATTTTCAAGATCAATTTCTTTTTCCAATTTGCATTCCCCAGAGCTCTCTTTGAAACAAATTCTTGGAGATCAAGCGTAACATTTGCTAAAGTGGAATTAGCTTTTAAAGCAATAATTCTCTCTCTCTCTCTCTCTCTCTCTCTCTCTCTCTCTCTCTCTCTCTCTCATGTTATTTAAAAATAAAATAAAGCAATGCCATTCTTATACGTTGCGTTTACAGAATGTGTCGCTGTACTGGAAGCACTGGAATTGAAATGGACACAAATATTATCCAGCTTATACTATTAATTTGTTCTTTCAGTTGCTCCATATCATTTTTCATATGTAATTGTGAATCGAAAATTTTAAGGAAAACAATTACTTTCTGGAAATCTAGGATTATACTGGATTTCTGTCATAATACAATAAGCTAGATAATCGCTGTAATTTGTACATCCAGATCATACCTTTTTCAGGTTTTATTCATAAGACCTAATTCTATTTTGTTAACTCTCACAGATAGAAACAAGACGTTGATTATTCGGCATTTATAAGCTTCAGATTCATTTAAAGAATACATGTCCACGTTCATTTAAATTAGATATCAACCGAATTTCAGGAACTGGATTTAGTGTCTCTGTTTGTAGCTTGTTCTGTTGCAAAGTGTTATGTACGTTGGCGTTAAGACGTTATCAGGTATAGCAGATTATACATTATTGTTAGCTGTGCTTCAAAATCCATCAACACTCTTAAAACAACAAATCCACAGCCAAATGTTCACAATAGATTTTGTTTAAATCAGTGTCAGCCATTGTTTTCCTTGCCAAATATGTGCAATCTCAGTAGTACACAATTTATTGCAATAAATCGTGCAATAATAATGTAATAAGGGCACTATTAAGATATGATTAACTTTTATATATGAGTAATTTCAAGAAAACCTGTTACTGCAAAACTTATTTGAAACATAACATTAAAATACATTAAAAGGTGGAGGAAACAAAGCTTAATTTATGCAAACAAATACATGAAGAAAGGTACATCTAACAAGGAAATGTCAAATAAATTAACTTCGGCAGTCGCGAATAATTATTATTAGTTTCCTTG
>JAECUM010036725.1:0-15789 GCA_016617855.1 Megalonaias nervosa | reverse complement strand
GATACTCGACGACAGAATATTGAAGTTGAAATACCAAGTGGAGACGCTGAAAATGTCCGAGTACAAAATCTTGTACTGAATGACATTGTTTTGGTTGCCATTGATGTTGTTGAAAGCGCATTGAACATGGAAAAATCACCGTGGATGTTAGGATACGCTATAACGATTCATTCGTCACAGGGATTAACTATCTCTGATACAAATATCTGGATTGTAGATGATCGTATCGAATGGTCAAACTTAGTCTATCTTGCAGTATCTCGTGTTAGAAGAATAACTCAACTACATAGGGTTATTATAGATTACGTGATAACTGAGGAAATTACTAATGACGATGTTGTAATAAAGAAAAAATTAGCTGGTTATAAACAATGTGACAAAAAAAATAAGCGTGATTTTGATATTGATACTGAATTTATTATAACACTAAAGCAACTACAGAATAATCATTGTGCAAGCTGTAACTGTAAGATGCTATGGCAGTATTCGAATAATAATCCAAGACAATTTACCGTAGACAGAATTAATAGTGATCTTGGTCATACACGTGAAAATGTGATGCTGACCAGTCTTGAATGTAATCGACGCCGGGGCGCTAATTTACGTAAGTGAACGTTGTGGTAATTGTGTATCTGCAGGAATTACTTGTAATTGTTCACGTACAAATCCACGCTGAGGGGCAGTAGAATCTAGTCTGTATATGGCAGGTCTTCCAGTGGATCTAACTACGCTAGAAATTGTATGTGTTGTCACGCTCCAGATAGGGTCAGTAGCTCTTTTTTTCCCACCCTCAAGCTCCCCTGGTTCGTATAAATATCTCACAGTTACATTACCTAATACTGGTTGTTCACGGTTTTGTACGTTATCGCTACGAGGTATATATTTTTTTGTTATTGCATTAGAAGGTTTCATGGAAATTGCACGAGTAATTTCATTATTTAGCGCAGATATCACACTTGGTAACCTTGCAACCCATTCACGAGATCGCTCACCCGACTTAAAGTCAGTAGATATTTCCTTTGCGTATTGATATCCGAATAACCGCTCAGCAAGCGTTCGATTAAATCGTTCAACAATTACTTGATCACGATGAATTTCGGTATGTCCTCGTCTGATTTTAACGTTATGTCGCTTCATCATAGATAATACTGCACCAAGAAATTCTTTACCAGGATCAACTTGTAATAACTGTGGCCATCGTAGACCACCACGTTGATAAATTCGCTCAAACGCAGATGCAACTTCAGATGCTGTTTTTGTTGATAGCGGCTCCGCTTCTTTATATCTACTCGCAACGTCAACAACAGTCAATGCGTATTTGTACGTGCGTGATTTTCGTCCACGTGTTTTAACAGTATCATGTGGTAAAAACAAAATATCTGCTTGATGAACTTCATTGGGGATGCTGACATCAAAATGTGCGTAATGAATTTTTTTAGGTGGTGGTAGATAGATTTGCCATATTGCCTGTCGTGCTAACCATGATGCAGCAACATTACGTGAAACTTTTGCTGCTTCAGCAAGTTTACTGATTGCTGCTTTACCTCTCCAATACCCTCTCGGGGAATAATAAACAGATTCCATTATGATAGTTATATAATTTAATTGCCAGCCCCTAGCACTAGTTTACCTTTCATAGCAGTTTTTACTAGAAAACTAGCTAATTTTTCTCTGAGAGATTTATTAGGTATAGAATTTAATGCGTGAATCAATTTCACATCTGCGAGATGTCGTTGTTGTAAATCTTTACTTTTATACGCAACGTCATGAACGTGACACGCTTGATCAATCTTATTTACTGGATACTCTCCTGGTTTTGGTTGATCTTGGTTATCGAGTCGGATATCAAGTCGAGTTCCTGGACCACAATAATTATATCCGGGTAAATGTTTCTCACCAGGGTATTTAGCCCATGGAGTTCCTGGTAATTTTCCTAACGAAGCAGCAATATCCCCCCCCCCCACCTGTCTTTGTAGGAATAAATTTATATTTCTTGGTGCCACATTTCACACATTTACCTGTAATTGCGCGTCTTTTATTTTTTGTTGTTATTGTCGTTAATTCAGCAGTATGTGTAGGTGCTCTGCATCGAACACAATATAGACTCATATTATTTATTATATGGATATAATTGACTTTTCTGCGACACGAAAACAAGAGCCAGTAAAGCACCATCCAGCGTTACCAAATTCTATCAGAATGATTATAATAGGCCCATCTGGAAGTGGAAAGACGCAATTATTGTTTAATCTGATAATGCGATGGCTCAAGTGGAACAAACTGTATTTAGTAGTACCATCTGTAGATGATCAACGATGCTATGAAGTACTTAAAGATTTTAATTAAAAATGCAAAACTACTGGACGAAGACGGCAACGATATTATTGATTTTATAACCGATATTGATGAAGCTCCATCTGTAGATGACCTAGATGGATTCATTAATAATCTCGTAGTGTACGATGATGTCATGCTGGACAAGCAATCCAATCCAGCTAGAATATTTTCTTGAGGTAGACATAAAAACACGGACGTGATTTATGTTACCCAGCGATATACACAAATTCCAAAAGTAATCAGAGACAACTGCAATATTTTGGTTGTGTTTAATGGCGTAGATAATTATACTCTACAGAATATTTATTATACCTGGTGTTTAGGCGACATGGACATGATTAAATTTAAAAACTTCTTTTCAAAAGCACAAGCTGTTCCGTTTGGATTTATAACAATAAATCTACATGACCCAAGATCCAGATATCGAATAGGTCTTGATAAAATCTTTGGTCCTTGATTTTATCAAGGTAGCAGCAGAGAGGGTGAACGACAAAAATTGAGTGACCAGCACGTGAAAAAAATCTGGTCAATTAGAGAAGTTTTTACTGTTAAGGCAAAAACTTTTTTTTTAGCCTTCGTAGGAACCCTTAGTTTCAAAAAATAAGGTCTCTACAAAGTTGTAGGGTTCACCCTCTCTGCTGCTTCTCTGGAGTTTATTTGTTGTTGCCACATGGATGGATGGCATAATACTATAATATGTCCAGCTGTATGATGGGGATATAATTGTTAATTAAAGAAATTTCCTGTTTCTTTGCTGCAGGTAATTTCTAACCACCTTGCTGGTAAAAAGGAAAGCTTTGGTATTTTTGAAATTGATGAACAGTATTTTGGAGATATTTCCAAAAACTCGCATGTCAATAATATATTGGTCCTGTTGTAAAACTTGTTCTTTGTATTTCAAATGAGGTTGGTTGTACATGCTTTTTGAGTGCAGTTTTATAAACATTGATATTGTGATCTATTCAGATGGGTGTTAACACAGTTATGGCTGAAAATACTTTTGTTTTTTGTGACTGGGTGACATATTATGCTTTCTTAATTGTCTTGGTACTTATTATGTTATTTTCACATTTATTTGTCACTGAGTCTAATGTGAGGTATGTTCACTTTGTTAAACTATGAACTGCAGTATATGTACATATCAAATATCATCTGAGATTTAGTATTTTTAGTTATATTGAGCAAAGAGTGCTGTAATTTGGTTATGTTATGTGATCTATGCTGTAGCAGTTATTTTAACATAGAGAGTAATTAAAATTTTTGTGTCTGTCACATAAAAGAGAAGCTTACAATCAGAATTTAGGTATTCCAGCAGCAGCAGGGGGTGGGGGTGAACAGACCGCTTTTTAGAGAAGTATTTGAAAATAAGGCTTCGTATGAAAATGAAAATACAATGTCACTGAAGCCTCTAACTGACCGCGATCTCTATCTAGTTGGGTTATTTTATATTTTTGTGTTCTCGTTTACCTACCAGTTTGTGTATCATGATCAGTCCCTTACCTGTACACATGGCCCACGCCGAGTGCGTCTACTGTGTGAATTGGGTCAAGTGCAGTGTTATGTGTGTCAAGAGGGGCGACAACTCATGCGGCCTTAACGAGTATGGGGATATCAACTCCGCTAAATACAACCAAAATATTTTAGTTGTCTCTGATGACTTTAGGTATCTACATAATTAAATCATTATTATATCAATAATAACACTAACCATAGAATCTCACACAGCTAAACTAGCTTGACAGTGACTATAGGTAATTAAGAAATATCTTCCAGTCAGTGATTCTGTCAAGCAACAACTACAAGTGTGTCAGGAGTCTCAGGCAGAATTTGCAGAAGGGAAAGGACAGTTATTTAAACCAATTGTCAAACTAACAAAGAAAATTGTTACAGCAACTGAGGCAGCACAAAAGGCTTGTGAAACATTACTTGTTGATATTGCTGGCCATCTTAGCAACCCAACTGCCCCCCACCCCGGCAACCTCCTCAGCCACAACCTTAAGTTCAACCACAACCTGAACGACAAAAAACCAGAACCAAGATAATAGATAAATTTACGCCTGAAGGTATTGCCACTATCAGAGACCCAGATTGAATAATTAATATTGCTGTGTTTGGATATCATAATAGTGATAAGTATGTAAAACCCAGATATGTTGATACTCTGAAATATGGCGATTGGGTTAATGATATATATCGCATCGCTACTGATACTTCACAGATCAGATCTGATGAAGATGCCAATAATTTTGATATTTTTAACCAGACAGTGAAAGAGTATATTGAACGAGCAAAACAAGAAAGGAAAAAAAAAAAAAAAAAGAAGAAATGAAGCAGCAACTTGAAAAAGCAAAAACAGAAAGGAAATTAGCCTCAAGAGCAGGAAAGAGAAAAGCAGGCAAAACAACAGGCGAGGAAGAGGAAAAATGGCAAGATGCAAGTTCTGACCCCGGCGCCACTGGAAGTGGTATTGGTACAGGTACCAGAAGTAGTGGTCTTATTACTCCATGCCCCAGCAACATCCTTGCCAATGTTGAATGACTAGAGATTTTGATTGGCGGAAAACGAGCCGGCAATAATTCCCCAGAAATCATTAATGAAGCAGCTGCTATTTGTCAGATATTATTTACAGGTGAGATCACGGACATTAATGTTTATCGGTCCCTCAATGATGAAATTGTTGATGATTACCGCAGTGATTGAGGATATGCAATTAGATCAGTGACAAGAAAATAAGATGATCAAACAAAATGCTCAATGTCGAACTGTAATGGCCAGGGTGATAAATTTGCAATTACCTACATATAAAGCGATCTACAGGAATGGAATCAGTGATGTTGTTCAGGGTCTGTTTAGAAGAATAGCCCCAAAAGCAATACTGATTGCAAAGTAAAATAATAAATCAAGCAACAAATCAAAAACTAGCAGAGTTGGCTGGTGTATCCCTGTCAGAAAAAGAAAAAAATATTAACTGCTAGTCTGATAGCAGGAAGTGGTCTTCATTGTAGACAATGACAAGTATAATAAAGATGTTTAAACATCTATCTGATCCAGCATTTGACATGGATGCTCCAGTCCTCAAAGGTAAATTGGTATGTGATTATCAATATTATTCTATGATGCATGATAGCCAAATCAGCGTGAGCGAATTGAACTGCAAGTTCAGGATACAAGTAGATATTTTCTGCCTGCTGAAGCATTTATTGAAGTAAAAGGTGAAATTTTAAAAACAGATGATACTGAATATGGAGCTGATGTTTGGGTTGGTTTAGTTAATAATGGCATCATGACATTGTTCCACAGTGCCACATATATCATCGACAGAAGAAATATTGAATCAATTCAAAAAGATGTCGACATTGCCAAGATGATATTGGGTCTAGCAAGATACAGCAACGATTATTCAAGATCAGCTGGTCTGTCGATGATGTTTGTGAAGGATACTTCTGACCACCCTGACAACAGACAGCATAACATAAGATGACCAAGAAACAATGCCAATGACGCTGACGCCAATGTGGAAAATATGATTATTAATGTTAATCCATAATTCAACTTAGGATTTGCAGTGCCTCGATCAATGCTGAAGGGTGAAAGTAAAAGATTTTCATGTGCAATTCCACTGTCACATACCTTTGGATTTTGCAGAAATGTGAGAAAGGTTATTTTCAGAGCCAAGTATACAGCTGTACTTGTAAGAAAGGCTACCGATGATGATGCAATCTGGCAATCTGCTGGTGATGCTGATAAAGTATTACTAACAAAACTTTTGTTATGTATGCCAACAATGATACCTTCACTCGCTGAAGAACAACAGTTGCTCTCTTTTATGGACTCAGGTGGTAAATCAACATTATCATGGTTGACGATGACCACAGATTGTGTTCAGAGTAACATTAATGGTTTATTCACTTGGCAGATAGCATCACAGAAAGGTGGTCTCCACACCATGACATATATTTGTTGCTTTCCAAAATACTGAATGAGTAAACTCACAAGAACACAGTATAATGATATTTGACAAACTTGGTATTACTGAAGTTTCACTGAGAATAAATGGACATCAAGAACCATCCAAAGATATATTATTGAATTTTGAAAAGAATCATGTTGCAAGTGCATATCATCGTTTGATGACATTCATGGGATGTGATTAAAATATTGATTCTGGTCTACAAATATCACAACTAGATTTTACAATGCTGTATCCGATCTATTACGTTTCTCTAGAACATTTAGATTTGTTTAGACAATCTGTTGTTGATATATACTTTCGAGCTTGTGTAGTAAGAGGAGCTATTGCTAATTACAGAGCAATTGCTATTATGCTCTCGGACAAAACAATGCTGCTTGAAGGTGTTGGTTAATGAATGAGAGTCATTGATGCCCCAGTAAGAAACATGTAATTAAATCGTCTATGATATTATAATGTCATACCATCATGTTAGTGTCAGTCTGACTCCTGGTCAGATTAAAAAGCTACAATCAGTATCAAAAAGGAACCGTGGAATAAAAATATTGCTGAAATCAGAACAGATCGCAGGTGGTCCAAATAAACTATCTCTGACAGAGCGTCAACTCAGACACTTCATTGATGCCAAACGATCAGCGACTGGTGTATGACTTAATCTCTCTGGGGTGTCATTCAAGATGCAGTCAAGATGGGTGGTATATTTCCACTTCTTGCAGCTATACCAGCGTTAATAGTTGCTGCAGCCCCAGCTGTTGTAAAAGCAGCTGCACATGGTGCTGTTGGAACTGCTGCTGGGATGGCATTAAAGAAAGCAACAGGCCAAGGACTAAATACTTCCAAAAACAAAAAAAGCTAATCCGTTCACAGATTTGGTCTAAGACTGCCAGGAACGCATCGTTGATGCTTCCTATGTCCAATTTTGATTTATTTGATGCTGCTAAAAAAGTTATACATTAAAAGCCTGAGAGGTGTTTTTATGAGTGATCAATTACCAAAACAAGTTCTGGTAAGGTACTCATTGGTTTACATACGCGATTGATCCATGTGGAGTTGTTTATTTTGATTCATTTAGGTTGGCGCCACCAAAAGAATTTTGAAAATATATCAGTGGACTTCAAAACACTCCTGTCTGGTATTCAACATTACCAGCACAGAAAATAACTGATCTGCCAATATGCAGCTGTGAAGTAATTGCCGTACTCGATGCTGTGTCATCATCAACGACGTCACCTCATAAAGTTGTGCATGAGTATACCACCAGACGGTATAGCCATCCACCGTTGTTTTAAACAGGCTTTAGTGAATATACAATGGTAGATATTTACAGAAGATCTGCTCGGGGTCTCAAGCCCCAAGGTGACTTATCCAAATATGCAACTCATGACCAGGTCAAGCATGAGCTCGCTAATCTTTTGCGTCTTGTAGATGTGGACCAAAATGAAGTTGTTGTTTTTCAGGATCAGCAAGAATGATTAAAGACAAGCAATATCCCATTGACAGATATTATTCTGCAGGTTCCAGGTGCAACTGAAGATAACTTAGCGGTGTTTACTAAAAACAGCAAAATTTAAAATTCAGATGAATCAGTTTTGACACTCATGGGAGAGATTGCTGGATGCATCAGAAGAATTGGAAATATTATGTATGGCGATCTCAACATGAGTAGAAGAAATGTTCCTGTGATGAAAATCAGGACAGTACTAATCTCAAAAATAAACTTGCAGAAGATCTTGGCAGAAAAATAATTGGTAAATTTTCACAAGAAGGATCATATGATCATAAACGACATTGTACAGGATTAATTATCGACGATGCTGAATTTGATTTCATAATTGCTGATGCAAAAGAGAGAGACACATTTATAAGTCGGAATACTGCTTACTTATCAGACGGAACTAAATTAGGCACAATTGTGATCTACACTGATGGTGACTCACCACCATCATCATCATCATCATCATCATCATCATCATCATCATCATCATCAAACCCTTAATCCAAGAGGTCATTGGGGCACCACAGTTGACTTTACAACCAATTTTCTCCATCTTTCTTTTTCTCTACTGTCCTTTTGGAATCTCCAAATCCCATGCCTGTCCACTCCTTAATGTTGTCTTCCCACCTCTTTTTCTGTCTGCCTCTTCTTCTGCACCCTCGCACTGTGCCTTGCAAGATTGCTTTTGCCATTCCAGATGATCTTGAGACATGATTGTACCACTTTAGTTCGCGCTTTTTTACAGTGGTCAAGAGGTCTTCATAGGATCCGATGGCTCGTTGGATCCTGTTGTGGACGTCTTCATTGGTTACATGGTCAATGTATGAGATGCCCAAGATCTTCTGGTAGCATCTCATTTCGAAGGTTTGGATCCTTCTTTGTAAATCTGATGTGAGCGTCCATGTTTCACAAGCATACAGAAAGATGGATACGGCAATCGAGCGCATCAGCCTTATTTTGGAACCAAAAGCAATGTTGTTATCTTTCCATATTGGTCTCAGCCTTGTTATTGCTGCTGTTGTCTGGGCAATCCTGCATGGTAGTTCTGGTTTGGAGCCCTCATCTGTGATAATTGATCCCAAGTTCTTGAAGCTTGTGACTCTTTCCAGCTTTTGTCCACTGACCTTTATTTCTGCACTGATGCCATTTGTGTTGTTTGTCATCGTTTGGGTTTTCAGCCCTAATCTCCGTACCGTATGCTGTAGAGGTTGTGTCGATGCGCTTTTTCATCTGCTACTAGACCATCAATATCATCTGCAAAACAAAGGTTGGTGATTGTTCTTCCTCCGATGCTGACAGTGCCCTTGTGGTCATGCAAGACATCCTCCATGATTCTTTCCAGGAAAATGTTGAAGAGTGTAAGTGACAGTATACATCCCTGTCTGACTCCAACTGTTGTTCAAAACCAATCTCCTCTGCTGCCATTGATGATGACAGCACTGGTGGCTTTGTTGCAGAGGTGCTCAACAACCTGCACCAGGTTTGAGCTGATGCTGTACTTCTTCATAGTTGCCCATATGGCTGCATGCCATACCCTATCAAAGGCCTTTTTGAAATCTATAAAGACATGGTGTAGATTCTGCTGATGCTGAAGGTATTTCTTGCAAAGGAGTCTGAGATTGAAGATTTGTTCTGTGGTGTTCCTTCCTGCTCAGAAGCCTGCCTGCTCTTCAGGAATAATTTTCTCTGCTTGAGGCTTTAGTCTGTTGAGAATTATCTTCAGCTTGACTTTGTTCGGGTGACTGATCAAACTGATGGTTCTGTAGTTTTGGCATAGCTGTAGGGTTCCTTTCTTGGTGAGCCTGATGACCAAGGATTGAGTCCATGTGGTGGGCCATTCTCCTGTCTGCCATATCTTGTTGCAGATTGTTGTCAGGACTGTGACTATCTCTTCTCCACCTGCTTGAATGAGCTCTGCTGGTATGTTGTCAACACTAGCTGACTTTCCTTTCTTTAGTGATCTAACTGCAATTTCTACTTCTTCACGAAGAATGAGATTATCATCAATTTCTTCTGCCTGAGGGCAATTTAGTACTGCCGGATCTCCTTGGGTCTTATGATTGTACAATTCTGAGCAGTATTCTGTCCATCGCTTGAGGATCTCTTGATCTTCTATGAGGCATTTTCCTGATTTGTCTTGGATGGTGGTAGTTTTCCCTTGTTTATGGGTTGTGAGATCTTTCACCAGTTGATATGCCATTTTGCTATGATTTCTACTCAGACTATCTTCAGTTCTGCAGCATTGGAGTCGATGCACATACTCTGTGAAACATCCATCAGACTTGGTGTTCAGGGGACATGGATGCGATTAAGTTTAAAATCTTCTTCTCTAAAGCGCAAGCGATTCCTCATGGATTTATCATGATAAATTTATCCTTAGTCGAGTTATTGTGTAGGTCTCAATAAAATTTTTGGTTGAGAGAGACAGCAACGGGGGGGGGGGGGCGTGGGGGGTGAGGACCAACTGGTCAGTAAATGAGGACACATAAAAATTTGAAATACAATAATCAGCTAACCCAGTTAGAGAGGTCGAGGTTTAGTGTCATTGACCT
Source organism: Megalonaias nervosa (assembly GCA_016617855.1). Lineage (NCBI taxonomy): Eukaryota > Metazoa > Mollusca > Bivalvia > Unionida > Unionidae > Megalonaias > Megalonaias nervosa. The sequence goes on along the minus strand of JAECUM010036725.1, from coordinate 5,435 downwards.
TGCATTTTCACTTTTTTAGGAAGCTTTATTCTCAAAAACGGTCTTCTCTAAAAAGTGGTCTGTTCACACACACACACACTGCTGCTCCAGGTGGCTGAGTGGTCTAAGACATTTCCTTTACATATGCCTTACACATTTCACCTCAGTCCTTGTGGGTTTGAGTCTTGGCATAACCAATCTGGATATGTTAGAAAACTTGCCAGTAGCTTTCTGTGGGTCGGTGGTTTGTTCCTTGGTACTTCCTCCACCAATTACACTGGTTGAAAAGCTCGAAAGATCACAAATTGATAAACTGGTTAAAAATATCTTGATCAAATTTTAGTGTATCCCAACACCACCATACATACGAAAAACTGTCATACTACATTAGAGAATGTACACTATTACATTCAGAGCTTGGCAACATCATGATATAGTACCTACTGCTTTACATATATCTTTTCCTAAAGTAATATAGATTAAGTCATTTAATTTAAGATATGAATGTGAAAGTGATTCAGTTTGCTTTATGTTCAGCATGTAGTCTCTCTCTCTCTCTCAAACAGTATTCTAAACAGAACAGGACCAATCTGATGTCTAAATGATTTAAATAACAGTCCAAATGGTTGCACCATAACTGATGTGATTTGGAGCGGCATATTACAAATAACTGACATGGTTTATCTAAAACTCATTTTTAGGCAAATGCAGCCTAATATCGTGTAGATGTATAATAATAGAGTAATATTAATAGCCTTCCTAAAATGCACAAAAAGTAAACAAATGAAAACAAAATTGTGTTATTAAAATGTGAAGAATAATAGCTCATTATAATTATTTGGCCTGGTATGTTAAATTTATTTACTTTTAACTCCCATTATCATATGGATTTTGCATTACTCTCACATAATGCCAACCATTACACTTTTGGCGGGGGACCCTGAGTGGCCGATTGGTCTAAATCATTATCCATTATGGATCACTGCCATCTCACCTCTGTCTACTTGGGTTGAGTCTTGGATTCGGCCAATGTGGGTATGTGAGAAGGCTTGCCAGTAGCTTCTCGTGGGTCGGTGGTTCTTTCTGGGGTTTTCCTTTGTTCTTCCTCCACCATTAATACTGGCCGCCATGTATAACCCTATCGTGTGCTGAAAAATGGCGGTTAACCCCACAACAACAACAACAACACTTTTGTCCTAATCATTACGCTTTTTTTTCACTAAATTACACCATTTGCATAAACATATATGGATTATGCGATTTCAGTATATTCCCCTCTCCCCAAAAGACCAATAATTTGTTTTCTTGTTTTTATTAACATCCCATTAATCACATAGACCATATTCTAGAAAAGACGACTTCTATATAACTACGACATTGTCCGTAGACTTGCATGCACTTTCCTAAAAGTATTATGTTCTATTTATAGCGGCTGTCCTATTTCCAAGAAACATGCTGGTTTCTACTTTCAAACGTTTCACCTCGGATACAGGAATCAGGCCACAATTAATAGTTCTGGTTCAGTACCCACGAATGTAGTCCCAGTCTATTTTTAGAGCATTTTTCCTGTCTCCGTTTGGTGGTGATACAAGAGTTAGATTTAGGCATTCTTGGTATGGATTTAAAGGCAATTATTTATTTTTTAGAATATGTGCTTATGGTGTGGTTGTCTCTGCGTGTTTTGGCAACATTGTACAGTGAATAATAATGTCTTGGTGATGTTCCGGAAGTGAAGTCTGTGTTCCATTGCACATTGGTTTGTTTACAGCCCAGCGTTTCAAAAAAATGCCAGTGAACCTTTGACAAGAACTTCAGAGAATGAAAAACAGGTCATAGGGATAAAATATACTATCCCAAGGTATATTTATCCTAGCATGTAAGAAAACAGCAAAATGATGCAAGTTGAACACAAAATGCATTCCATTTTATTGTTCAGTTTCGTCAAGATATTGATTGATGTAGTGCAGCATTGTGGTCTATATGATATTATGGGAATTCTAATGATCCATTTTGCTTTATGCATTATTAATTATTGATAATATTTGTTAACTGACACTCTAAAGATTACGTAAGAAATATGCAAACACATGGCTTTAGTGAGGAGAGAAGAGACTGGTTTTCTAATTTTAATCTTTACTCACAGATTCTTTGTTTTAATTTAGAATTGATACAGAACCAGTCTGTAGGTATTTGGCGCTAAAAGTCGAGTCAGGTTTATTCTTGTCGGTATGTGTGTTAGAGCAAAAATGTTTTTCAAATAATTTCACAGATGGATTAAATAAAGACAAAAAACCGATTCGGAGATGAATACATAAATTATGTAACACATCGTTCCACTCTGGGCAGATTCACGCCCGTTGCAGGCTGTGTGGAAAGGATTATTCATGGTGGTAAATTTGATGTGCAGCAACATTTGAAAACTAAAGAAATCTTGAATTATACTAACTCCAATACTAAGGTAACTTCTTTTTTTTTTTTTTTTTTTTTTTTTTTTTTTTTTTTTTTTTTTTTTTTTTTTTTTTTTTGCAGAGGTGTTATTTACCAAGTTCTAAATAGAACACTGACTACCCATTACGGTAGAAGACTATGTTGGTCCTTTGTTCAAACGGATGTTTCCTGATTCCAAATTACAGAATACATGCATGTGCAAGAGCAAAATCATTTAATATTGTTCGGTGTTTAGCTGAAGATACTTCACTTAAAATTGCAGAAGCCATGAAAATTGGGTCGTTTAGTATTGCCACAGACGGGAGTACTAATTATGATGACAAAAAGTTGTACTCAGTCTGTGTAAAAGACTTTGACAATGAAAAGGGCAAAGTCTGAGTGCTTTTATTTAATTACCAGAATTAACAGTAGATTCTACTGTAGAAAACATTTTTGATTTGCTTGATAATGCTTTGAATAAAGATGATATAATTGGCAGAACTGTATGGGGTTTTCAGCTGAAAATGCATCAGTCATGACTGGAATTCATAGAGGAGTTGCATTCTATATTTTGAAAAATGTCTCATTAGTTAACATCACAGGTTGTAACTGTCCATTGATGTACCTTGCTGCATGAAAGGCTGCCAATAAATTAGAAGGAGAATGCCTGAAGTATCAAGTTAGCATTCTACCTGATAATGTACTTAATGCAAACAGAGTTGATTTTTTTCATCTTATATCCCAGCTAAACAACCCAATAGCTGAAAGATGTAAATTTCCTCTTCTTCGTCAGGTTATGAAAGGAATATTGGTTCTTTACCATTCAAATCCTGGCTGTGAGAGATTGATCAGCAAAGTTAAAAAAATAAAACTGAATTGAGATCCAGGCTCAGTAATCTAGTACTTAGTGGTCTACTGGTGTGCAAAACATTCATAATCTCAGCTGGTACAAATTGTTTTGAAATGTAACATGAGGAGTCTGTTGCATTTTAAATCTAAAAGTGCTACATACAAAAACTTGAAACAGTAAATGATGTTAAAAGACCAGAGGGGTAAAAAAAAAAATTGTACAATATGCTCATTGAATTTGTATCATGTTATATGTGGATTACTCTTTTTCTGCTCGGATTACTCTTTTAGTCCACTTGGATTACACTTTTTCCTCGCCAGGGGTTGGCATGTATGCTCTCCCCCAAACCTGAATGAAACAAGCAAGTATGTGATGTCTACACAGAAGATATTTGCGTACAACTTGTCAGTTTCTCATATATCTGATTTTCAGTGGCACGGGATAAGTTATACATGAGGCAAACAAAGTAATTACACTGCATTAACTTCTTGTAAAATCTTTATATCGATGTGAATAAATAAAACTCGAGATGTTTGCTTTCAGATTTGATCACATGGCAGATGCAGTAGACAATTAATTTTATACACCTGAAATATTACATTACATTCTGTTCCTTTAAGTTTACATCCCAGTAAATTTTATTGCAAAATTATGATGCATTTTTATGTTGAATATAAATTGACACATGCAGTTTTGAATTTGCATTAACAACAATGATAATACAACAGATGACTTATAATGCAACATATATGATTCTAAATTTTTGATCTTGTGGGCCAGAGCATCTGTACTTGGGACCTTCAGCATATACTATATAAATAGACAATACTCTAGATAATAAGACAATAATTTCTGACATGTATAGTACCTCTGTACTTGACCTGGATTTGATTAAAAGTTGTTTGTTACCTTTTGCCATTTAGCCCTTGAGTCACCCCTATGTTAGGTGGACAGCCAACAGACTTTCAGTCTAGAATCTTTGAAAACGACGACATGGACACAGATGAAGCACAACCATTGGAGTGTAAACTTGTCAGTTTTGGAGCTCTGGAACTGAAAAAAACTGGTATGTGATAGAAAAGTTATATAGGAATGTCTTCTTATTGTATTAACACATCATATGCAGTACATGCTTTGTGTTTTACGGAAATTCCACTTTCCCACATGGGACCTTAATCCTTATCATGCTCTCTCCATCACAGACAGGACATCATGGTCATCTTGGATTGTTCTGCATTCTTTATCAGTGTCATTGTTATGAAGCAAAACACATTTTTGTTTGCATTTCATTATTGTTCTATATAATAACAATGATGATGACAAAGATGATAGTGATAAAGGTGATGGTGATAAGTCAACAATGGTGGAGGTGGTGGTGGTGGTTAAAGCTATGAAAATAAACTATTGTTTGTAGCAAGTAGTCTTGTGTCACATGTATAAAAAAACATGATATGTACATGTAATTCTCATTCATGGTTAATTGATCCGTTTATTGCGTTAGCTGAACATTTATTGTGTTAACTGAATGCCAACCAAATAACATCCATTACTTGATGAGGAACATTAAAATATCCAAAATTAGATGATGACAGGAGATGGTATGATCATAATTATGATCAAGAGAAGAAAGTGAGAAAGCAACGTAAGTGCTGAGAAAATGTAACAAAGGGCTTACATAAGACCTAGAAAGGTCTGAGATGTTGTGCTTATTCTTCATTGAAAAATACAAAATGGTGCAGGTACATCTATTGTAGAAGGATGTAAAAAGAATCATAAATCCTCCCATGGAATAGCAATAACGATGGTGCTTCTCAGCTCATTCAACATCAAGAATTCAAATCCATGAGATGACATCGTATTGTAGCATGCTGTTGGACCATGAAACAGAAGATCAGAGACAAAGCCTTATGGATCTAGATCCGATGATGCAAATGGATATGAATTTTCAACTTTCACTGAGTCTTGTTTTTGAAATACTGTAGTAATTTATTTTAGTTGATGTTAATGAATACTAAAAGGTGAATTAGAAACTCAACTGGCTTCTGTTTGATCCTAGCAGTGTCAGTGATATTTAGGCATGATCACTTAAAATTTGACTTTGGTTATCTATGTGCATTATTGAAAAATATTCCTAAATTCAGGCATTGTTGTACATATCAGTATTTGTATATTTTTCTAT
>JAECUM010036724.1:25000-32040 GCA_016617855.1 Megalonaias nervosa | reverse complement strand
AAAATGAACATAAAATAAAAAGGTTGCTGCATTTGTATGGGAAACTATGAACTCGTTTTGTCGGATGGATATACTAAACTCCCAAGGTCGTGCAGTATAGCCATCCAAAAAACTCGTTCATAATTTCCCATACAAATGCAGTAACCTATAATACACTGAGTGTATGTGAATTATTTATTAAATATATACACCCTGTGTATGAAAATTGATTATATAATATACAAACTCTATGTATGAGAATCGTTTATTAAAATATACAGAGTCTGTGTAGAGAATTTAAAATAATGACAGCTGTGACATCTCCTATCTTGAATAAAATTCAGTTCAATTAGTCATTTTTACGTTTCCTACTTTTCAACCGATTTTTGGATTATTGTTACTTAAATAAAGCAATATTCAAAAATTACAGACGTGGTATCTGTAAAATGTGTTTAATAGTGGCATGCAATTGAAGTCCTAGCTTCCTTGTAAAAACAAAATGGCAATCAGTGCAGATGAGCTGCCTTCCAGGTTTGCCAAATATTTTCTGGTGGCCATGAAACAAGTGCGCATGGGAGAACATTGCAACGCTATTAGTTCATTTCAGTTTTTCACTCCGCTCATTGGGGTACCCTCGAAAGTGACCAAGTAAATAATAATGTGTGCTACATTCCTTGTAACAATGAATGCACTTGAACTACAGATTCCCTAGATGGATCAAAGCTTCAGGACCTTACTGATCTGCACTATAGACAATTTATTATCGCAATAGGTACACTCGGATATTGTTTAATCACCATGGTTCTGCCTGTGAATATTTTAGTGGATATTTGCCAGTATGATTTCGGACAAATTTAGCAAGTGAAACGTCGCCTTATGTCTGCAAAAGCACATATTATACTATTTACAACCAAATAACCTACGAATGTATATAACCAAATATGCAGAAGTTTTCAAGTTTAGAAGTTAGTGTAATGCAAGAACTTGTGCAAGGATCGATCTACGAATACATTATTAGCTTTAATGTTCTTACTTACCAACATTAAAGCTAATAATGTATTCGTAGATCGATCCTTGCACAAGTTCTTGCATTACACTAACTTAATGTTCTTACTTACCAATGGGCCCCGAGTGGCCGAGTGGTCTAAAGAGCTCACCGTTACGGATCACTGCCATCTCACCTCTGTCTGCGTGAGTTCGAGTCTCAGGCTCGGCTAACGTGGGTACGTGAGAAAGCCTGCCAATAGCTTCTCGTGGGTCGGTGGTTCTTCCCGGGGTTTTCCAGGGTTCTTCCTCCACCAATTATACTGGCCGCCATGCATAGCCTATCTTGTGCTGAAAAATGGCGTTAAACCCTACAACAACAACAACTTACTTACCAATGGTGATCATTTTATCACCAATATGAGAACATCGTTCGTTTAAAGACTTGAAGTCCATTACTTTTGATCATTCTAAAACCGCTCAAGGACAACCGATCTCCTTAAGCATAACTTGATATGGATATAAATAGCGTTTTGTATCATTACAGAAAAACACTATTCTAACCAAATTCACGTCTATGTTACAAATTGTGGTACGACTATGATGGGAAATCCTTTATCAGTTGCAACACATTCTTTAACTTTCAGTATATAATTTTTATATGAAAAAATAGTAAAATGTAACAGCACTCATTTGTTTTGCTGTTAATATTTGATACCCGAATTCGCATGCGGAAATTTACCCTCAGTATTTTATTTGCATAACCAACTGCTATGAGAGTGTAGACTCTTTGTCGTGTTTTGAAAGATGGGTTGTTTTTTTTTTTTTTTTTTTTTTTTGTAATGAACAGTGCTTACCATCCAGACATTCATATTCCACAACCATGTAATTGCTCCTTCTACCGCAAGCTAGGAAACGAGGGGGAAGCAACGTGACGTAACAGGAAGCCTGGCCGTCACAGCGGTCTGCCACGGATCCTCCAACATCAAACTCATCTTGACAGATGGAGCCACTGGCACAACTTCTGGTCAGACCGTAACCGTATGCAATCCTTGTCACGAGAACGATTCCCTGGCCTGATACTGAACAAGTGAGGGAACCAGACTGCATGGAACCTTCATATTCTTCAGACTCATCCTCTCCCTCAAACTCGTCCATTTCTCCCTCTTCTTCCGACGACGTGGAGGCGATGCAGCTGTACTTGGTGTCTGCATCTGAAATAAGACGTGTTCGCAATATCTCCCTTTATTATGAACACAGATACACGAAATTACATCTTTGTTATGTTTTGAGAAGGTCGAATAAAAAAGATCATTATGGCGTAGGAATTTAGGTATAATTACTTTCCCAAATGTCCTGAAAAGTGCCCTCATTATTTACAAAGAAATATTTCACTAACATAAAATAGTTTATACTTTTATGATTGTTTCAGAGTTCGGCGTGGAGAAAATTTTAAAGTGACGGTCAAAATCAGTCGACTACCCCGACGCCGATCCTGCGTACTTTCGCCGAACTCTATATTTTCCCAACCGAACTCGCCAGATATCCAAAACGGGGTAAGAAAAGGTCAGAGTAGACTGTTTTTGGTAACATAGTTGCGTAGGCGTGAGAGGCTGTGAGGGTGTGTGTGTGTGTGTGTGTGTGTGTGTGTGTGTGTGTGTGTGTGTTGCCATTGTACAATGCATCTGTTCACCGTAGGTAGCCTGATCCCGTATTTTCTTTTCTTTTCTCATTAGTTTTTTTTTATTGAAACCTATATTCCGTTCTTGGAAATCATCTCATGCGAATTACTAGACACCCTAATGAAATCTTCGTAGAATCGAATCAGATCATCGGGAAAATATTAGCTTCAGGGAAATAAAAATGTAATTTCTATACCTGTCATTCGAATTGTTTCGAATATACTTTGATATATTGTTTACGGTTCGTTTCGATGCAGTCAATGTCACCATCCTACGTCACAGGTTTCTGACTCACTTCCAAATTCGCAAGCCAAAATTCGTCGATTTACTTCGTTCCCCATCAACCTTTGCCATATATACTATCCAAAACAATGATTTGACCACGTACTCACCTGCTGATGAAAAACTTAATGCCCGTAGCAAGCTGTATCAAATGACCAATGTTTTCTACGTGCCTTGACTGCGAAAAACAATATGAGTGTGGATGGTTTTAATTGGAGGAACGGACACGCGATATGTATCGTTGCCTGCAAAGGCCACGATAATTTATTACAAATTGTTTTCATTGCAAAACAAAAAAAGAAAACTCACACTGGATTTTTTCAGCTCCCTCTGGTTATATATTGAAGTGGCGTATACTATTTCAGCAATCTAAGTGGGTCAACTGCACTTAACTAGAGAACATAAACCACTTTCGGGCCCTTTCCATATTAGCTTTAAACCAAAGGCAGTGGAACAAAATGTTTGAATTAAGTAAAGCCGACCAGCCAAGAAAACCAACTAATACCAATAGCTTCTACTTTAGGGAAGTTGGTGTTATGCATTGTTTAAACCAAATATTGCTTATCGCAAAATTAATTGGAAAAAATTTCCTTGAATCGAACATGCTTTTTTTTTTTTCAATATAGTGGCGTCTAAATCGCAGCAAGTGTTTCGACGTAATTTTTATCATAAATTATTTTGAGCACCAAAGAAACTAAAGTCGAAGCTATTGAACTACGAGGTTCGGATTTATTTAATACTTCGAGCAATTGCTGCGATCTGCTGGCATATAAAGCTACTGCCAAAACGTCGGATGTATTCTGCATGCACGTGACGTACTGAGGTGAAATTTTCCTATGAGCAAACTCTTTAAGGCTGCTACTTATTACACAACCGTGATCTATGGATCATATATGTAAGTAAACTTTATTTAAGGAAACGAATTAAGACATACGCTCTTCTAAGAAACGGATTTTCTCTAACATGCCTTGAGCACAAAATATTTGGAACTAGGCTATTATTTATTAGACTAACAAAGAGAGAGAGAGAGAGAGAGAGAGAGAGAGAGAGAGAGAGAGAGAGAGAGAGAGAGAGATTTGCCAAGGTGTATTTCCTCGGAGAGATTATGCAGAATTTATGAAATTCCTTCCTCTGCTTCAATTCCACTCAAACAAATATTGTTTCATTGACTAATGCAATATTTTTTCTAAAGACGGACAATATGTAACGAATTTCTTTAGACTATTAAACCACAATTTTCGACTCTCTTGTATTTGAATCAGTTTATTCATTAACAAAATCAAGACATGATTTTTCAATAGGCACTCGTGCTCAGGAGCTTCGTGAAAACGAGGCATGAATTTTTCCTGATAGACTCCAGTCGCTTTATTCAGCTGTAATAGAAAAATATTCTTTCCTTATTAAATAGTAGCAAGAATACTGTCAGCAGAGAAGGCTTGTGGAAGGTAATGGCCAAATATAGATGCCCGGGAAAATTTATATCCATGGAGCAGCATTTCCACGACGGCATGCAGGCACGAGTCCAAGACAATGGACAGACATCTGAGCCATTCCCAGTAACCAATGGCGTCAAGCAGGGTTGTGTTCTGGCACCGACACTATTCAGTCTATTGTTCTCCGCCATGCTGACTAATGCTTTAGAGACGGAGATGTTGGAGTCGGCATCAGGTACCGTACAGTTGGAAAATTGTTCAACCCCAGGAGGCTTCAAGCGAAAACCAAGGTTATGACAGACACCATCAGGGATTTCCTATTTGCTGATGACTGCGCCCTCAACGCTGGCTCAGAAGCCGACCTGCAATGCAGCGTTGACAAGTTCTCCAGCTCCTGCACAACCTTCGGTCTCACCATCAGTACCAAGTAGACTGAAGTTCTGCATCAGCCTGCCCCTGGAAAGCCCTATGTTGAGCCCAACATCGCCGTCAACGGCCAAAAACTCAATGTAGTGAACCGCTTCACCTACCTTGGCAGCACACTGTCACAGAGCGTAACTATTGACGACGAGGTGAACCTCCGCACTGCCAGAGCCAGCGCATCTTTCGTCAGACTGTATACCAACATCTCGAATAGAAGAGGCATCAGCATCCAGACCAAACTAAAGGTCTACAGGGCAGTTGTGCTCCCCACACTACTTTACGCATGCGAAACGTGGACGGTGTACCAACGCCACGCCAGGAAGCTGAACCACTTTCATACAACAAGTCTCAGGAAAATCCAGAACATCAAGTAGCAGGACAAGGTTCCAGACACTGAGGTACTCACCCAAGCTGATCTCCCCAGCATCCACACCATCCTAATGCAGTCTCAGCTACGCTGGGCGGGACACGTTGTACGCATGCCAGACCACCGGCTGCCTAAGAGACTCTTCTATGGCGAGCTACAGCAAGGACAGCGATCCCATGGAGGTCAGAAGAAACACTTCAAAGACAATCTGAAAGCTGCATTGAAAGCGTTCAACATAAAACCTGATTTCTGGGAGCAAGCAGCCAGCGATCGAGTCACATGGCGTTCCTCCGTACACAAAGGCTCCAAGTTGTGTGAATCTAGCAGGACAGCAGCAGCGGAGCTGAAGAGGCAAGCCAGAAAAGCGCGTGCCATCAATCCTCCTGGAGATGTCTCACTCATCCCTTGTCCTTTATGCAAACGAACCTTCCGTGCAAGGATTGGCCTTATCAGCCACCTGCGCACACACAGAACAGAACCAGCCCCTACAACCCTCGGTTGACTAGAGTGGTCCTCGTCGACTCGACGGACGAACGAAGTAGCAAGAACATGTTTTCCCCACTGGTTATACTGGCTATTTAGAAAAAAGACCTTGTATATTTTAGGTATTGTTCAAAGAACTTTTAATTCTTTATTTTTGTGTATATTGATGTATGTAATATGGGTTATAGAGTATAATATTTGGCCTTACTTCAGATGTGCATCTTTCAAAACACTGCTAGCTCTGTTCGGTCATTTTTGCTTCCTGGACTTCAGAGATAAATTATAAAAAGAAGAGCTCATAACTTGTCTTACATTTTATATATTTTGTAATTCATTCATTGCACTTTCAGAAGCTGGTATTGTCTAGTCTGGAAAGATTAATTTTCCCAATTTTAATAACTACTGGACAAGTCCAGGCTGATATTTTTAGCAAAAGGGAGCAGACATTTTAGTTAACTGTACTCTTAGATTATGTACAATTTCCACAAGTACAATATTCAAACAACATTCAGCCACAGTACATGAAAGTAACATTGAGGTATACCAACGTTCTCTCTATTGTGCATGTTGCAAATGTAAACAACTCCACCTTCCACCCGCCACTCTTTCAGAAGTTCATAATGTCTGTAGAGCGCCCCTATACAGTAACAAGGAAATACTGTTTGAAAGACTGCACATGTTCGTTACACTCCATGTGCACTAACCAAATAACAGAGAAAATATTTCGCTATTCCTTGTGTTAAAATTAGAAAAAAGTGACACTGTGTTTAATCCCAGCCTTTGAGGAAGATAATGGAGGATATATGCATTTTTTCGCCTGTTTTGCAACATGTTCGTGGAATAGAAGTATAGGTGCCTATGCAAATAATATGCATTAAAATAACGTGCTGCAACGTTTTAGAATATTGTTCAACAAAACGCATAGTTTAAAGTTAATGTAGTAAGTTCAAATCGACAATCCGCATCAAATAAGAAAGAAGCAAATTTCAGGGAAAGTAGAAATTGGATCAGTCACAAATATCATTGAAAGTACTAGTGCGTAGCTTGATGAGGAAATGAGAGACAAATGTTTACCTTTGTGACTGTAAAGAGACTAATAATCAGAATAAATGAATATCTAAAATGTACCTGACGATAATAATAATAATAATAATAATAATAATGTAGTTACAATGACAACAACAGCAAAGAATACGCTGTCGACAAATCAACACCAATAACGAGGACGACGACAATGACAATTCAATTCCTCTTCACGAGTTGTACCACTCCTAAGCAGTTCGGGAAAGAAAAAAGAAAATCCTAAAAGTTTACGTTCTGTTTAACCACAGTTTCATCAAAGTATTTGACAATGAAAGATGCGGGACTGTCGCGTCGTTGTCGTCTTTTTAGATGTTATTTAGTAAT
>JAECUM010036724.1:0-20000 GCA_016617855.1 Megalonaias nervosa | reverse complement strand
TTCTGCCATTAAGTTTACCTACACATTGTCTACTTAGCTTTACGTTGCCAAGTGGGGACCCCCAGTGCCGAGTGGTCTAAAACACTCACCGTTACGGGTCACTGCCATCTCACCTCTGCGTGGGTTCGAGTCTCGGGTTCGGACAATGTGGGTATGTGAGTAAGCTTGCCAGTAGCTTCTCGTGGGTCGGTGGTTTTTTCCGGGGTTTTCCGGGTTCTTCCTCCACCGTTTATACTGGGCGCCATGTATAGCCTATCTTGTGCTGAAAGACGGCTTTAAACCCTTAAACAACAACAACGTTGCCAATTATCCGTGTGTATTATATTAATATCCAGCAGTCTCATATGTAGAGAACACTGCTTACTCTATATGTAGTGATAATTTCTCTCTCTCTCTCTCTCTCTCTCTCTCTCTCTCTCTCTCTCTCTCTCTCTCTCTCTCTCTCTCTTCTAAAAGTAAATATGTATATATGTTTGCAATTACTGTATTAAGTGCCTGCAAGCAAGCCTGTAGGCGGGTACAAATTTTTTAACACATATCTGCTTGATCTGTTTTCTTCTTTGCCTCTTGCAAACATATTCATGCTTCTTTCTATAGGAAACTGTGCAAAGTACTGACTTTGAATAACGTCGCGAAGTAAACCTCTCACAAATCATATAAGTGCAGTGTTGACCAGCTGCATCCTTGTATTAGTAAAATATAACCTTGTACCTAAACCCAGGAACTTACAGCTATGTTCAATTCGCACGACTTTGTATGGACGACAACCTAACCTTGAACGTGTCGGAGCCAGGCATCTAACTCGAGACGACAAATGTGTACAGCGAGCACATAACTACCGTTCCGCTATCCATGCTATATATACTAGAGTGTGCATCTGATGTCCGGTCATCATACAGATTACTGACATCCTTCTATTAGAGCAGTCCTGTCGTCATTCAGCTCACTGACATCCTTCTATTAGAGCAGTCCTGTCATCATTCAGCTTACTGACACCCTTCGATTAGATAAGTCCTGTCATAATATATATCATTGACATCCTTAAATTAGAATAATTCTGTAATCATACAACACCTTGACACCCTTCGATTAGAGAAGTCCAATCATCATACAGGTCATTGACACTCTTCCATTAGAGAAGTCCTGTATTCATACATATCACTGACACCCTTCGATTAGAAAAGTCCTGTAATCATACAGTACCTTGACACCCTTCCATTAGAGAAACTGTTCATTACGATTTGAATGTTTCTCGTCATCATTTCCATACAGAGAAGAACTGCATGGCACCAAACACACTTAAAACCTTGGTGTGAGGGACTGAAACAGTTCGATGTCTTGGTTTGGTAATAAAGGTAAGAAACAAAGAAAAGCTGTGCACTTTCTACACGTCCACATCTACTAATGGGTGATCCAACTCTCAGTAAATAAATATTAATTAAGAAAACTGAAATTTGTCCTAAGTCGATGATGAAAAATTTTTAATTTCCTTCTACCACTCATGTTCCCGGACACATTTATTAGGTTATTGTTTTGGTAGAAGACCACTTTCGGGAGTATTATTGGGGCAGTTGACCAATTTAAATAGCCTGTAAAAGGCAATATATGCAACTAAACGGAATTGCAGAACTTAAAAGTATAATTTCGGATAAATATAAATAATTTATGACACATCAAGTTTTAAAAGGAAGTTTAAAGATTCATGAATCTAGCAATCATGAGTACAACTATGGAAGCAACAATCAATGCGGACATATTTTTGTTTGGCACATCCAGTTTCAAATGATGGTCTAGAAGCCATCGGAGCAACTTCGGCCTTTACTGTCAATCCCGAAGAAAACAAAATCACTCCAGATTCATTTCTCAATTTGGGGGAAAACAAAGAATCAAACAGCATACAACTCTTGTGCAAGAATGTAGTACGCAGCCCTCGATCTGTTTCCTAAACGTAAATAGGTCAATTACATATATTCAGGCTAAGAAGCATGCTGTTAACTAGAGTGGCAATCTTTTCCCTATGAATCAAGTACTTTAATTTTCAAAAACACAATGACGTTTTATTTCGTCACGTGGTATGTTCGTTCTCATGAATGATATTAAAAATGTTTGCTTTTCCGACACCATTCGGACCAAGTCGGGTATAAAGAATATATGCCTCTGATGAATGTCGGTGTAATAAATAATAATAAAATATACCATACATTTTGTTATCTGGAAATTTCTCTGCAGGAAAAGAAACCGCAGTCTTTTTTTTTACCATCTCGGCTTTTTCTACGATTGGATTGACTATATGGCTGACTGAGAAGGTATGAATGAAAAACAAACATTTTGATTTTCGGTCAGTCATCGCTTCGTAAATATCCGAGGTGGTCCGAATAGCTGCTCTCAGCATATATTCAAGGCATGGACTCAGATCACAATTAATTTTCCTATCCAGTCAATATGTTGTTTCTATGTACTGAACTGTCCAGTGTGTCCGAATCGTAATAAATCATCTCTCACTATAAAATACCTTCAAAGATGAACTCACGGTGACGTTCTTGTCATATGTTATTTGGCATTTTTGAAAGAATGGACTGTAAAAGTAGCACCGTGCAGCGGGTCACAGATTTCACTTCCAGGTCAGTCTCCATGCCTCATTACTCACTGTGCACTGTCACCGAGATTCACAAACGGCCACACCATAATGTTCTTATTCTAAAGAATGAACGATTTACTCTATGACAATACCGAGAAAGCGTAGATCTAAATCTTGCATCACCACCAAATTGAGAGAGAAAACAAAATGCCATAAAAATAGACTGGAACTACATTCGTGAGTACTGAACTGGAA
Source organism: Megalonaias nervosa (assembly GCA_016617855.1). Lineage (NCBI taxonomy): Eukaryota > Metazoa > Mollusca > Bivalvia > Unionida > Unionidae > Megalonaias > Megalonaias nervosa. Next base: position 17,167 of record JAECUM010036724.1, on the reverse strand, counting down.
GAGATAATTGTGAACTGAGACTGTATGATCCGTAAGATTGACCTAGTTGTGAATGCTGCGACACATGCGAGGTTTCTATACTATACAGAATGGGCTGAAGATGATCCGACTGGATCAGGCTATACCCACTCTGCACATAGTTACTTTGGAAAATAGTTTGAGTGTAGCAGCAGAGGAGGTGAACAGACCATTTTGCTTGAGACATTATTTATGAAAAATAAGCCTTCCTACGAAAAGGAAATCTTAAAGTCAACAATAAAAACCACAACCTCTAACTGACCATGAGATTTCTCTAGGGTTAGCTTATCTCGTTACTTTATCTCTGACTCTTTGGGTTTTTTTATGGTGTGTTTATTTTACGCGCTGGTCACTCAACGTTGGTCGTTCACCTCCTCTGCTGCTGTAATTAACCAAAGATTTTATCCAGACCTATACGATATCTAGATCTTGGGTCATGTAAATTTATTGTTATAAATCCAAACGGAATAGCTTGTGCTTTTGAAAAGAAGTTTCTAAATTTAATTATGTCCATGCCCCCTGAACACCAAGTATAATAAATATTTTGTAAAGTATAATTATCTACTCCATTAAACACAATTAAGATATTGCAATTATCTCTGATCACTTTAGGAATTTGCGTGTATTTCTGAGTTAAATAAATTACGTCTGTATTTTTGTGACGGCCTCGCGAAAATATCCGAGCTGGATTGGATTGTTTATCCAGCATTACATCATCGCATACTACGAGATTATTGATACATCCATCAAGATCATCTATGGATGGAGCTTCATCGATATCGGTAATAAAATCAATAGCATCATTATCAGGACACGTCAGCGACTTTGCATTTTCATTAAAATCTTTAAGTACTTCGTAATATCGTTGATCATCTACAGATGGTGCTACTAAATATAATTTATCCCACTTGAGCCATCGCATTATCAGATTAAGTAATAATTGCGTTTTACCAGACCCAAATGGGCCAAGTACAATTGCTCTGATAGAATTTGGTAGCGCTGGATGATGCTTAACTGGCTCTTGTTTTCGTGTCGCTGAGAAATCAATTATATCCATATAATAATAATATGGATTTATATTGCGTTCGATATAGAGCGCATACGTCCACCACTGGATTAACGACAATAATAACAAAAAATAACAGGCGCGCACTTACAGGCAGGTGTGTGAAATGTGCTCCAAAAAAATATAAATTTATTTCATTATAAACAGGTGGTGATATCGCTGCTTCTTTAAGTAAATTACCAGGAGCTCCATGGGCAAAGTATCCTGGTGAAAAACATATACCTGGTTATAATTATTGTGGTCCTGGAACTCGTCTCGATATCCGACTCGATAACCGAGACCAACCAAAACCTGGAGAGTATCCAATAAACGCAATTGATCAAGCGTGTTACCTTCATGATGTCGCGTATAAAAGTAAAGATTTACAACACCGACATATTGCAGATGTAAAATTAATTCATGCCATAAATAATATAAAAGATAAATCACTTCGAGAAAGATTAGCTGCTTTTTTGATAAAAGCTGGTATGAAAGGTAAAATAATGTTAGGGGCTGGTAATTAATCAATTGATTATGATAATGGAATCTGTTTATTATAGCCCAAGAGGATATTGGAGAGGTAAAGCAGCGATTAGTAAACTTGCTGAAGCAGAAAAAGTCTCACGTGATGTTGCTGCAGCGTGGTTAGCACGACAGGCAATATGGCAAATCTATCTACCACCATCTAAAAAAATTCAGTATGCACATTTTGATGTCAGTACCCCTAATGAAGTTCATCAAGCAGATATTTTGTTTTTACCACACGATACCATTAAAACTGGCAGACGTCAATACACATACATATACGCGTTAACCGTCGTTGACGTTGCAAATAGATATAAAGAAGCAGAACCATTATCAACTAAAACAGCGACTGAAGTTGCATCTGCGTTTGAGCGAATTTATCAACGTGGTGGTCTACGATGGCCACAATTGCTACAGGTTGATCCTGGCAAAGAATTTCTTGGTGCAGTATCATCGTTGATGAAGCGACATAACGTTAAAATCAGACGAGGACACACGGAAATTCATCGTGATCAGGCAATCGTTGAACGATTTAATCGAACACTTGCTGAGCGGTTATTTGGATACCAATACGCGAGAGAAATATCCGCTGACTTTAAATCCACGGAGAGATCTCGTGAATGGGTTGCAAGGTTACCGTGTGTGATAGCTGCGTTAAACAACGAAGTGACTCGTGCAACTTTTATGAAACCTTCTAATGCGATCAAAAAAATATATATACCAATACAACGTAACTCTTCCTCTCAACCAGCACTAGGTAATGTTACCGTAAGATATTTATATGAACCTGGTGAACTTGAAGGAGGCAGAAAAAGAGCAACTGATCCTATCTGGAGTGTGACCACACACAAAATTTCTAGCGTGGTAAGGTCCACAGGTAGACCCGCAATCTACAGATTAGATTCAACTGCTCCTCAGCGTGGATTTGTACGCGAACAATTACAAATAATTCCTACAGATACACAATTACCACCGCGTTCACTTTTATAAACTTGCACAGCGTCCAGCGCCTCGACGTCGATTACATTCAAGACAGGTCAGCATCACATTTTCGCGTGTGTGACCGAGACTACTGTTAATTCTATCAACGGTAAATTGTTTTGGATTATTACTCGAGTACTGCCACAGCATATTACAGTTACAACTTGCACAATGATTACTCTGTTGTGCTTTTAGTTTTATAATAAATTCAACATCGATATCAAAAGCGCGATTATTTTTTTTTTTGTCACATTGCTTATAACCCGCTAATTTTTTATTGATATCGACAAAATTGTCAGGAATTTCCTCGATTATTACGCAATCCTTGATAGCCCGGCGCAGTTGAGATACTCTTCTGACTCGAGACACTTCAAGATAAACTAAATTTGACCACTCAATACGATCATCGACAATCCAAATACTTGTATCGGCAATAGTTAATCCTTGTGACAAGTGAATCGTTATAGCGTATCCTAACGTCCCCGGCGATTTATCCATACTTAACGCGCTCTCAACAACATCAACAACGGCTAAAACAATATCATTTAACACAAGATTTTGTATTCCACCACCAGGAATCTCAAAATCAATATTCTGTCGTCGAGCATCTGCTGGATGATAACACAAAGGTACAGGTAGATTTGAAAAATTTTCTTTATGTAACGTAAATAATTGTTGTTGAAGTGTATCGCGAACTATTTTTCTACTTTCAACTATCAAATCAGCAGGTCTCCATAAAGCCCAAAAATTATTCATAGATGTTTCTGGAATTACTTTACGCATTATTTCACACTGTATCTTATCTGGCTGTAATCTTATTAACTTTTTAAACTCTTTTAGTGATTTATCAATAGCTCTATGGTCATTAGTTGTTTGTTCGTAATAATCTACAAATGTTTTCAGCCACTCATGTGGAGACGATCCAATGAAAGGTGGTGGTTGACCATGATCGCCGCACATTATCACAGCAGTATTCTTCAATAACAGCCAATCAAGAAATATTTTAAATACCTCTAGCGACACCGTGCATATCTCGTCCCAGATAATAATTTTAGGAATGTATTTCTCACCCATCCGCGATGGAGTCCATGCGTCTCCGCACCATCTAAAGAAACTATGATATGACACGATTTTACCCCTCGTTCTTTTATTTCCCTGGCGAGTTTATGTGTCGGTGTCAAAACAATCATATCAGAACAATTACTAAATAATTCAATCGCGCGTGTTGTTTTACCTGAACCACCTCACCCATTAAGATAAACGGTTTTATGTCTAGCCACGGGATAATATACAGATGGTGCCGATGACAATCTTGGTATTTGATTGTTCTTGTAATATGTTTTCGCAATTTCAACATCGGCAGATTCGGAATAACTAATTATATCCTCATGTTTTATTCTCCATTCGCCCCATGATGCATGATCGTTAATACGCAATTGTTTTAACGAATCCGCATATTTTTTGTTTATGTAAAATGAATCTGTCGCGACTCTGACTGCATAACGAGGAAATCTGTTTATCATAGATAATAAATTTATCTAAACATACGCTAGCATTGAAGATCTTAAATGAGTAAACTGCGGTGACTCGCCATCAGTAAAACTCACAATTGTACCTAATTTAGTTCCGTCTGATAAATAAGCATTACTGCGACCTATAAATGTGTTTTTCTCCGTTGTATCAGCGATTATAAAATCGAGTTCAGCATCGTCCATGATTAATCTTGTACACGCTCGTTTATGACCATATGATCCTCCTTGCGTAAATTTACCGATTATTTTTCTTCCGAGATCTTTTGCAAATTTCTCATCACACTCTCTCCTGCATTCACTAACAACATCATCTTCAGGATTAGGAAAATCTCTTTTAGCATCATTAAATACTTCCGGTTCTGGCAACCAAACTTGTTTCTGCACACGGTATGATATAATTGCTTCACTTACGCATAACGACATCAAAATTCCAGCATCAAGCATGTACTTTATTAGTACTATTGGAGCCCAACGTCGCTCTGAAAAATGTCTCCCAAACCACGCATAAACAATCGGATGGAGATCCCCGTAAAATTCGAGCGACTCTATACAGGCGAATCCGGTTAAATCAGCAGACCGTTTATCGCTACTCTGGTCATCTCGTGTGTGGGATGTCCAAATCTCTTAAAGTATTCAGAACACTCTCCGTATCCAAGAAAACTTCCAGGATAACACGCTACCATATCAACAGAGATAACGTCATTATAATCGTATTTAGTATTCCACAATCCACCGTGTCCGTATTCGATACAACTTTTCTGGATATCTTCAAGAAATTCCAATCGTGTCGGTTTCTATGAATTTTTCTCCTGAGCGTAGTGAGCAGCAATTGATGGAACGGTAAAACAGTTATTAAGTAATTGTTCAACCTTAATATCATCAGATGTGTATTTACGCCAAAGGCGTTGTGCAAGATTTTTCATTTCTTCGTGGAGAGATTCTGTACGATAAATATCGCCATTAGACCGTACAAACTGATCATGATGATCATATTCCGAACTCTGAAACAGCCACACAGATACAGGGTCAATTTTACTGATATTTCTGATAGCATCAAATACATGACCATTATAAAATTTAACCGTTCTGTCTCGTGGAAATATTGTTACTGCCACAGTCCATGCATGTGCGTTATGATCAATAATATCTATCGAAGCTCCTCTTGATTTATATTTTGGTTTGTACAAAATCTCTCCCGTTAACGTCTTCACTGTTATTGGGAATTTCAATTTCTTTCCCAGCTCGGCAACGTCGCTGATGGACGCTCCGGTATCTTTAACTGTTTCTGCCCAGGTGTTTATTTTTGTACGTCGTAAATCCGTTAAACCGTTTCCGCGTATCGCGTTTGTGAAGTGTTCTATAACCCGTTCAGCTACGCAATTTATCCTCATTGATGCTGTCAGTGATGACAATTTCATGGGTTTGAGATCCCCAACGTCAGGTTTATTATTTAACGGATATACCGCGTATACAACCGCAGTCACAGGGTATGATCGCTCGCAATATGGTTTGTCAATACCAGTCAGTATTCCTGGTCTGGAATTTTTACTAAGAACGATATTATTTCCTGACCTATGGACAGAATCACGTTTGTCACGAATAATCCAGGTGTCATCGTCTGCCTTTACAATAAATTTTATTAAAATAAAATATTTCTGAACAAGGTAATCAATAATCTCTCTTCCTCGTTTGTCATTCATCACATTAACAGTATTTCCAATTCTGAATGTCGACCACACATGAGCCGCACCATCGTCGCGAAATTCCTTTTTGGCCTCACGGATACGTTTTGTTATATCTTTATTCGTTAAAGCTAGATCTTGCATCGAAAAACTAAATTTGTGTTTCGGCAGTCTGTCAAGATCAAATCTAGCTCCAGAATGTTCAATCACGGATAATTCCTGCATTATTATAATTAGAACAAATATATATTTAAATTGAATTTTAATCTATTGTATATGATTCAAACAAAGAATCGATGTCATTGGCTTATGATCGGATATACTTCTCCTTGTAACAAAGCATGCGTAAACGAATTCTGCGGCTTTCATATGCAGTGCGTTAGACAAGGTAGTTTGGACCAAAACCGTGTGTGCAGTGTGGTGTTGGAGTCAGAGGAAAAACTCAACTGTGTGCGCAATGTGGTGGTAAAAAATACAGAGAGCTGAAACGATATTACGATAAAAAAATAACACATCTTCTGAATCTCCTATAAAAACCGAAGAAGATTATCTCGCTAGATTTTCAAAATAATGATTTAAACAAATAATATTAGTATATAAATGGAGCAAAATGAGTTTGTAAAGCATCCAATCATTACAAATTATGAAGCATCTCGTGATGGTGTAATTAGGCACTGTAGATTAAAGAAACCAGTCGGTAATGTTGATAAATTTGGTTATCTTAGATTTAATACCGGTGGAAATAAAAGTTATTTCTCACATAGAGTCATCTACGAATGTTTTTATGGGGTCATTAAAGATGGACTTGTAATAGATCACATCAGTGGTGATAAACTCGATAACTCGCTTGATAACTTGCGAATTGTTACACAAAGTCAAAATTGTAACTCCGGAAATTCTGGCGGCGTACGATACGCAAGGGCTGTTAAATCTATAAATACAGATGGCGAAGAAATTATATTTAAATCAATTAATTCTGCTGGTAAATACTTTAACTTAGCATCACCTTCAGTAAAATGCGTGGCAGATAATATCACAAGATCTGCTTTTTCAATGAGATTTTGGATAAAAAATCAGATTCGCGTATATTAGTCTACCAGAACCTTCTTCATGAACCAGTATCTTTTCATTTTGATTTCATAGTTTGTTTCACGTGTTTGTTTAGTTTCATGTTTCATCTAGGTATGTTTTATGCAGATGTTTTTTTTCATTGATGTAATGTTTCTATGGTATCAGATGATTAAGCGAGACAACTCCGTCAAGCATAACTTAGTAAATCTTGCAGTTGTCTTATGACAGCAATATATTGTGAATTTTGGTCAGAACCCACATCTCATTGGTCGTATTCATGACATAAGGGTCTCTCTCAATCAGTTTCAGCATTGCTTTGAGTAAGTATCGATATATCTTTCCTTTTTCATAAATATCGTTCATAAAAATGACATGTGTGTACAGTCAGCAGCAAAATCCATTTGTCTTCGAAATACATGTATAACACAATAGAGATTTATACATTAATGAGGGAAGTCAACATAATTTATTTTTATTATGGAAATGTTGACTTCCCTCATTAATGTATAACACAATAGAGATTTATACATTAATGGGGGAAGTCAACATAATTTATTTTTTATATGGAAATGTTGACTTCCCCCATTAATCAAGGATAAAACAGATATTAAGGTGTTATACATGTATAACACAATAGAGATTTATACAGTTTAAATGTCCCATAGGACACTAATGTTTCCAAGAAGCCCATTGTAGCTAATTTTACTATTACAAAACAAAGAACAAGCTAATCTGAGTCACATATTATCTGTGTTATATCGGCTAATATATATCTCAGCAGTGAATTGTATACATAAGGTTATTTTTAGAAATGAGCATGGCATTGCGTGTTCGTATAACTTATCGATTATTTTAGTATCCTTAGCAACGTCTGATTAATACAGACTTTTAACTGTGGGTTTTGTGTAATGTAGTCTCAAGTATTTGGAAACTGAAAATAAATTCACATTTTACAATAAATTGTGATTTTATTAAGAAATCCACAATACATTTTACAATAAATTGTGATTTTATTAAGAAATCCACAATACATTTTTACAATAAATTGTGATTTTATTCTGTATACTTTAAGTACATTACGCTTTAACTATATAATACTATTTTCGTTATGTATACATATTGAAGTCTGGTGACCGATTGCTAACGCGCTGGATTCTCGTACTCAAGGTCCGTGGTTCGATTCTCGTGACCGGCATACTGTCGGGCGAAAGGCGATATTATGCCAAAATTTATTATTTAATGGGGCGTAGCCAGCCCTTCTGCGTTTCAATAGAAAATTTGTACACTCTCCCACCATGTCACTTGGTGGGTGCAACTTTGCACTCCCTGGGTGATTATGATGGGGGAGTGTGCAAAAATTTGTATTGAACGTAGAGAAGGCCCGTAGTATTGTCCTTAAGATAAGTTTATATCTAACTGTGCTATCCTAGAGTTAAAGTTCTTAGAATTAAGTTTGTGTGTAACTGTGCTGTCCTAGAGTTAAAGTTCTTAGAATTAAGTTTATATGTAACTGTGCTGTCCTAGAGTTAAAGTTCTTAGAATTAAGTCTACATGTACTGTGCTGTCCTAGGATAAGTTCTTAGAATTAAGTTTATATGTGACCTCTGATCCTGCTAGGATGTTCTTTGACAACCTAGGGGATCACATGGGGTTAAACTGTGCTGTCCTAGGATAAGTTTATATATGACCTCTGATCCTGCTAGGATGTTGTTTGGCAACCTAGGGGATCACATGGGGTTGTATAAAACTGTGTTGTCTGTTTCGTCTTTTGAATTTCCTCTGATCCTGCTAGGATGTTCTTTGACAACCTAGGGGATCACATGGGGATAAAGTGTGTACATGTCCTAGGATAAGTTTATGTGTAACCTCTGATCCTGCTAGGATGTTGTTTGGCAACCTAGGAGGTCACATGGGGTTATCCTTAATTAAGATATAATCTGTACATAATCATAATCATATGTATATAATCATAATCATATGTATATAATCATCGTGAAACAGTCCTTAGGGACTATTATTTTTATTTTATTAATATTATTCTGATTTTATTTTTATATTAAACAAACACTATAATATAATGAATTCCGAAAACATTAATGTTATTATTTCTGCGATTAAAATATTACAACATAACGGTATAAATATATCTGATAATCTTCATCCTGAAAAAATTCTGTCTTGAATCATTAGAACAACGGAAATTAGAGAACTGATACACTTTACCATCTGATTATAAATTCATGAAGTTTATCCAGCAGGCAATGTTACAGTCGCTGGCAACAGTTACAGATAATCAGGTAAAGCTGTTTGTACCTCTCTCAAACGCCATTGACAAAATTAAGTTAGAATTATCTCATGAATACGAACAGAAAAAGATTATGAACTTTCGTATAAGACAGTTAAGAGAGCATTGTAAAAATGAAAGTGAAGGTGGAGTTAATGTGATAATGGCTAAACAAAATCCTTGGCAGAACTAGTATACAGGTTATTTACTTATAATATTTTATTTTATTCTGATAATTACGATTTATCCCAGTAAAAAAAAAATTATTCTGATCGAGTTGGATTCGGATATTTTTTTTAATCTAAAGGTTTGTTATAAAATGCGCTGCAACGGTATTCATTTATGTTTGTTTATAAACACCTTAATATTTATCCTTGATTGATTGAGGGAAGTGCACATTTCATAAATAAAATATAAATTGTGCACTTCCCTCAATCAAGAATAAAACACAGATATTTTTTTTTTCTTTCGATATAACGCTCTATAATCTCACATACAGATTAATACTTAAAACTTCATTCTGCAAATCCAAAATACGTCCTATTTGGTCTGTAAGTTTGAAATGTATCCTTGATAATAACGGATTATGTACACGTAGATAAACGGGTTAATTGGTTCAGATACAATTAACCACCCGGGTGGCGCTTGAGGACTGAATGAATATAATATATACCCCTGCTCAGCAGTGCTACTTTTTGAAAGATCTACTTGATAGCTGCCATCAATTACATCACATACTAGATTGACTGCGATTGTTGATGTTATATTAACAATACCAGGCGAGATATGACGGCCTCCACCGTATGGATCATTATTGTGTTTAAGAATAACCGGTGGTGGGGCTATTTTTCTCCACGCTGCAAATACTTTAGGGAAATACTCATCAATGACATCGTTGAGTTGTTTTTTTATTTTAACGTTATTTAAATCTGGTATTATAAATGTTTGTAAATCTTTTTCTGTTATTTTGTAATGATCAAGAAATAATTGCTTAAGTTCTTTATCTGAGAAAATACTTCCATCGAGTTTAGTCGTAACGTTTATAATACTTCGATTGGCGATGTATAAATCAAATAAGATCCCATTTAAATGTTTTATTGTTTCGATTATCTGATTTTTTACACCATCGTCATAATGTTGTGATAATGAAATAAATAAACTTCTTAAATCATTAAGTGTTTTATCGTATTCAGGCTTAAGAAGATCTAAAAACATTTTAAAATATTCTTCATCAACAATATTTCTATCAGTCTTCGTCCTGGCGTCTTTGATGACATCAAATGCTGATCTACTTATCTTGGGGATCCTTTTACCGTCAAAATCGGTAAAGTAATGTTCATTGTTGCTTGGATCAAATTTAAATTTTATACGGTACCATGGATTTTTATTTCGATATTCTGGATCTTTAATGAATCTTTTTTCCGTTGTGAGAAATTCATTTTTGGTTGGTTCTGGAATTCCATTTGACTTTTGCTTAACATCAGGCCATCCTAACACAGATCTGATGGAACTTTGATAAATATCTACAACATAATCAGGGGAATTTATTTCAATCGCCGCTGATAATGTTGGTTCGTAAACAGTGATTGCTATTTTGGATTCTTTTCCTGTAATAGATTTAATTCTGCGTTGGAACTCATCATTAATCTGTTCTATTTGATAACTGCCCGTTGAAATTCCAACAACTTGCCAATCAGGAGTTCCATCAGGGTTATTCTTATTCGCAAATACAAGTGAATTGTTTGCTGGTAGTCCACCAAACGATTTTGACCTGATATTTGGCCAGCTATTATAAACTCGTAATTGTGCTAATGCTATTTCACTTGCTGGAATTGCAGTTGGAAAGTTAACGTTAAATTCAGGATTGGTCGAACTTAATGATATCATAGTAGTTTTTGACGGCGTTGTATTAGTGACGATCTGTTGTAATAGTTCTAACGCTGACATTTATTTAAAATACTCCGTTATTTAATTATTATTTTAATAGAACACAGAGCGTTCTCTCGGGAATTCAATTTTCTACTTTATCACAAGTTACTTTATCACTAGAATCGCTAGAGAACGCGTTGCGTTCCATTCTAAATGCTTCATCGTAGGTTTTCATTATCGTTGCGAACTCCTCATCAGATATTTTACCATCGCTGAGGTACGCAGAAATATACGATGATAGTTTAGAATAAGATGTTGTTGCTGTGTGTAGTTTTATTATATACTCGTGTAATTTATCATTTGTACACGTAGATATCTTCTTAGCGATAATACTGAGAATGCCTGCGATAATCGTTGAAGTTGAAACGACAATTGTTACAACTGCAGGTGCTGTCATTGCTATTGTTGATAATAATAATCCGGTTCCAGCAATAACAGCAGAAACTGAGTAAACAATTATATCAATAACAACCATACGTCTGCGATATTTTTTACTTTTACTGTATAATCGTCGATGATATTTTTTAGTTTGGTTTGACACTCACATACTTGAGTGTATCTGTGACGTTGAACGTCGATAAGTGACTCCGTCACTTGATTCATTATACAATGACAACGTCATTTAATTAAGTAATTAAACAGTTTCAGCTACGAATTCCAGACACCACAGTAACGTCTCGGGGGCATTTCCGTTGATGTCAACGTAAACGTTTCTTTGATGTCCTTGGTTAGCATCACCAGTAGAGGATTATAATGTACATTCGGTGATGATGAAGTGGCCGCAGTAATTTCCAAACCGTACACAGATAGCCTGTATAACCCAGTTGCTTCTGCGGTATGTTCGAGAGTGTTATCGCGTGGTGTCCATGTTGATGATCCTGATGCTACTGTGTACACGATATTTTTAATTTGTCCGAGTGGAATTTTAATCAGATTAGTTTTTTGAACAATATTAGGTATTCCGTTAATAATGTCGTTGAGTTTCATGTTAATGTCGGAGAGTTTGATATCTGCAATCGCTGGACTTCCAAAAAAATCATTAATAGATCTGTTTATATTTCGACGAAAATTTAAGAAAGTTTGTATGTGATTAGTAAAATTAGTATTGAGTCTAGTCATTTCATTATTGATTGTAGCTAACGAAGTTGTCATAGGAATTTCCTTATCGTCTACATATTTCTTCGTTGCAGCGTCAAAATCTGATTCTGGTGTTCTAAGATTATTAATACCATTATTATTCATGTTGAGAAATGCACGCATTATACCACCGTTGACTAATACGTACTTAGATTCTTGATCATCGACGTATTTTTTTGTTGCTGCATCTGTATCTGCGGCTGGGTTTCCAAGGTCTATAATTTTATTTCGATTCATAATAATGTGACCCGTGAATGAATCACCAGCTCGCTTGATAAAATCGTTAACTGACTTACCGGAATCTTGTATTTTACCTTGATCAGCAAAAGTAACGATATTATTAATAACCGCGGTGGGAATTCGTATAAGAACATCTAACAGTTGTATATTACTCGTTTTTAATCGTCCTTGTTTATCCTGAAAAACAACGACTTCATTTTGATCCACACTCGTGATATTTAATAAATCATCGATTTCATTTCTGAGCTGATCAAGGGTTGCATATTTAGATAAATCGACACTCTGCTGAGCTTTGCGAGAAGATCTTCCATAAATATCTACCATTATATTTACTGGTATCTGTTTAAGTGTGACAACGTAGTATATTCATGCACGACTTTATGAGGTGGCGTTGTTGATTTTGATACAGCATCAAGTACAGCGAGTACCTCTCGACCACATATTGGCGGATCCGTTATTTTTTGTGTTGGTAATGTTGAATACCAGATCTTAGAACGCATCGAATTCTTACTTTGCATAGCAGTACTTGTGTTAACATATTTTAAAAATTCTTTTGGTGGTGCCAGTCCATACGAATCGAAATAAATAATTCCACGTGGATCAATTGCATATGCCACCCAATGCGTGCCTGGACCAGAGTTTTTATCGAGGTTAATAATACCAGTTTCATGTTGCATTGCAACGGTAGGTAATTGATCACGCATAAAAACTCCTCTAAAGTTTTTTTTTTATATTCAGTTGCTTAGCAGCATTAACTAAATCAAAATTAGACATAGGAAGAATCATCGAATTCGATGACGAAGTTACCGGGGCAGTCTTAGACCTTTTCCGTACCATAAATATGGGATCCCTGGAAGTCTTAGACCGCGACCGTATACTGGGCCTGATAATCTTAGACGGCCCGGCTGTGGTACGTTTGGTGCTCTTAGACGTCTTCCGCGTTGTTTTGCCCCTGATCTTTTTTTAAGTTTTCTGCGTGCATAATTCCTTGACCCGTTGCTTTCTTTAACGCCATTCCAGCAGCGGTTCCAACAGCGCCTAATGCAGCTGCTTTTGCAACAGCTGGAGCTGCAGCGGCTATTATTGCTGGTAACGGGGCAAGAAGTGGAAATATGCCACCCGTTTTAACGATGTCTTTAATGACACTCGCAGAAAAATTAAATTTTATACCTTTATTTAATTTTTTTGCTTCATTGAAATGCTTATGCTGGCGTTCTGATAATGATAGCTTATTCGGACCACCTGCGATTTGTTCTCGCTTTAGTGATATTTTTGCCGCACAATTATTTTTTGATGATGATTGTAGCTTTTTAATCTGACCAAGAGTCAGACTGACATTAACTAGATATGACATTTATAATTATTATGAGCGATCTAATTACATGTTTTCTACTGGGGCTTCAATAACTCTCATTCTTCCACCAACACCTTCAAGTAACATTGATTTATCGCTGAGTATAACAGCAATTGCTCTGTAATTAGCAATAGCTCCAACATCTCTGTTAACATGAGCCCGAAAATATATGTCAACGACGGACTGTCGGGTTAAATCTAAATGTTCCAGTGAAAAGTAATAAATCGGATATAATGTTGTAAAATCTAACTGTGATATTTGTAAACCAGAATCAATATTCTGATCACGTCCCATGAATGTCATTAATCGGTGATATGCACGTGCTACATGATTTTGACCGAAATTTAACAAAATATCTTCAGCTGGTTCTTGATGTCCGTTTATCCTTAAAGAAACCTCAGAAACACCGAGTTGATCAAATATCATTATGCTTCGATTTTGTGAGTTTACCCGTGCAGCATTTTGAAGCGCAATAAATATATGTCGCGGTGCAGAAACACCTCGCTGAGAAGTTATTTGCCATGTAAATAAACCATTAACATTACTCTGCACAGCATCTGTGGTCATTGTCAACCATGATAACATTGATTTACCACATTGACTCATAAAAGAAAGTAAATGTTCTTCTTCAAGCACTGTTGGAATCATTAATGGCATCCACAGAGAAAGTTTTGTCAGAATTACTTTACCAGCATCACCAATAGGTCGCCATATTGCATCATCATCAGTAGCTTTTAGCACAAGTACAACTGTGTGTTTGGCTCCAAAAATAACTTTTCTAACATTTCTACAAAATCCAGATATATGTGATAATGGAATTGCACATGAAAACGCTCTTCTATTTCCTTGTAACATTGATCGACGTGCTGCAAATCCTAAGTTAAATTCTGGATTAGCACCATGAACCACCGGATTTACATCAACATCAGCGGCTCCGGCGAAGTTTCTTGGTCGTCTTATATCATATTGTCTGTTGTCAGGGTGGTCAGAAGTATCCTTTACAAACATCATTGATGGACCAGCTGATCTTGAATAGTCATCACTATATCGCGCAAGACCAAGTATCGTCGTGGCAACATCAACATCATTATGGATTGTTTCAATATTTTTTCCATCAATCATGTATATAGCGCCCTCAAACAATGCCATGATGCCATTATCAACAAAACCAACTCTAACATCAGCGTTGTATTCAGTATTATCTGTTTTTATAATCTCACCTTCTACTTCAATAAATACTTCAGCGGGTAAGAAATATCTGCTTGTATCTTGAACTTGTATCTCAATTCTTCCACGCTCGTCAGGTACACGTGCGTCATAAGAATAATACTGATAATCGCGCACAGATTCATCTTTTAAAACTGGTGCATCCATGTCAAACGCGGGATCAGATATACGTTTGAACATCTTTATTATTATCGTCTTCGTCTAACACGAAGACCGCTTCCTGCTATCAGACTAGCGGTTATATTTTTTTTCTTTTTTCTAAACCAACATTAGTGTTGGTAGCCAACTCTGCTAGTTTTTGATTAGCAGCTTGATTTATTATTTTACTGACATTTGCGGGCATCACTTCAGTGCTGGCCAGTTTCACTGGTTGAGGTTTTCGTCGTATTAATCGCGCTAGTCTATCCTTGATCGATGAGAATGCTTTGCTAGCAACATCACCAACAGCGCCAATAGCTTTTTCACGAACAACGTCAATAGCTTTCATTCCTAGTTGCTTTGCAAGCGGTATTGCTTTTGGGGCTATCCTTCTAAATAGACCCTGAACAACATCACCTAGTCCATCTCCGTGGGTCGTTTTGTATACTGGTAATCGTGAATTTATTGCCCTGACCATGGTTGGTCTATGAGTGTGTACGATCATATTATTATTAAGTGATTTTATCACTAATTGCATCTAATTACATACTCAGTCGCTGTAATAATCATCGGCGATTTCATTAATAAGGGACCGATACACATTAATATCCATAACACCACCTGTAAATAATCGTTTACAAATATCGGCTGCTTCATTAATAATTTCTGGGGAATTATTACCAGCTCGTTTTCCTCCAATGAGAATTTCTAGTCGATCAACATCAGCAAGGACGTTATTGGGACAAGTAATAAAGCCACTTCCTAAACCACTTCCAGTTGCGCCAGGATCTTGATATTCTTCCTCTGTTGTTCTAACTGGTTGTCGTTGTCGTGGTGATTGAAATCGTTTCATCATTTCTTGAAATTGTTGTTTTTGTTGCGGTGATGGTTGTTCTCGTTGTTGTGGTGATAGTAATTCAAATTGTTGTGGTAGTGGTGGTAGTAATCGTGGTGATTGTTGTGGTAGTAGTCGTGGTGATCGTTGTGGTGATGGTAGTGGTGGTAGTAATTGTGGAAATTGTTGAACTTGTTCTTCAAGTGTTTTTACTGGTTTCTGTAATTTAAATTGTTTAGCTCTTTTGATATGCTTATATACAGCCTCATCAAATTCATTAAAATTATTAATATCTTCATCAGATCTAATTTCTGGAATACCATTATAGATACGATATACATCCCTGATCCAATCAGCACGTTTTAGAGATTTAACATGTTCTGGTTTTACATATTTTTGTCTTTCATCATATCCAAACGCGGCAATATCAAGTAATTGCTTTGGGTTCTTGATAGCAGCAATACCTTCAGGTGCAAATTTATCTATTATCTTAGTTCTTGGTTTAGGTTGTTGTGGTTGTGGTTGTGGTTGTGGTTGAACTGCTTGAATACGGCCAGCAATATCAACAGGTAATGTTTCAAGAGCTCTTTGTGTTGCCTCAGTTGCTGTAACAATTTTCTTTGTTGGTTCGACAATCGGTTTAAATAATTGTTCTGCACCTTCTGCAAATTCCACTTGAGACTCCTGACGAGTTTGTAGTTGTTGTTTAACTAAATCACGGACGGGTAAATATTTTTTGATTGCATCTAGTCGCTCTCGAGCTAATCTAGCTGAGTGTGGTTCTCCAATCATTATTGATAATATTTATAATGGCTGTTTAATTACAGCAGCAGAGGAGGTGAACGACCAACGTTGAGTGACCAGCGCGTAAAATAAACACACCATAAAAAAAAACATCAAAGAGTCAGAGATAAAGTAACGAGATAAGCTAACCCTAGAGAAATCTCATGGTCAGTTAGAGGTTGTGGTTTTTATTGTTGACTTTAAGATTTCCTTTTCGTAGGAAGGCTTATTTTTCATAAATAATGTCTCAAGCAAAATGGTCTGTTCACCTCCTCTGCTGCTAGTGTGTTCAAGAGCCAAAAGGTAAATCAGAATATGTCAGATTAAAGGAGACCAATCTACACGAATGATTACGGTATATACAGAGAGGTGCATTGCAGTGCATT
>JAECUM010036722.1:0-16595 GCA_016617855.1 Megalonaias nervosa | reverse complement strand
GTTCATGGTCTATGTAGTATTACAATGTTCATGGTCTATGTAGTACTACAATGTAAGAGTTCATGGTCTATGTGGTATTACAATGTAAGAGTTCATGGTCTATGTAGTATTACAATGTAAGAGTTCATGGTCTATGCAGTATTACAATGTAAGAGTTCATGGTCTATGTAGTACTACAATGTAAGAGTTCATGCTCTATGTATTATTACAATGTAAGAGTACATGGTTTATGTAGTACTACAATGTAAGAGTACATGGTCTATGCAGTATTACAATGTAAGAGTTCATGGTCTATGTAGTACTACAATGTAAGAGTTCATGCTCTATGTATTATTACAATGTAAGAGTACATGGTTTATGTAGTACTACAATGTAAGAGTACATGGTCTATGCAGTATTACAATGTAAGAGTTCATGGTCTATGTAGTACTACAATGTAAGAGTTCATGCTCTATGTATTATTACAATGTAAGAGTACATGGTTTATGTAGTACTACAATGTAAGAGTACATGGTCTATGTAGTATTGCAATGTAAGAGTACATGGTCTATGTAGTATTATAATATCAGAAAACATGGTCTAAGTAATATGACAATGTCAGAGTACATTGTCTACGTAGTATTATAATGTCAGAGAACATGGTCTAAGTATTATTACAATGTAATGTTGTATTGCGATGTCTGAGTACATGGTCTATGCAGTATTATAATGTCAAAGAACATGGTCAAGGTAGTATCACAAAGTAAGAGAACATGGTCTACGGAGTACTACAAGGTAAGAAAACATCGTTGAGGAAATGCTAAATGTAAGAGAATATTGTATTGATAATGTAATACATGTAGTGTGAGACAACGTTGCCTGCATAGTATCACGGTGTAATAGAACATTGTCTAGATAATATCACTAAGAGAACAGTATCACTGTGTAATAGAACACTGTCTAAAAATATCACAGTGTGAGAGTAGAATATGGTTTTCATAACATAATTATGTCAGAGAGTGTGGTTTATGTAACATCACAAGGCGAGAGGACATGGTATTTGTAATAACGCATTTCCGACAGAATATGATCTTGACAATATTAGATCATAAAATAAGGTGGTCTAGGTAATTAAAACAATGTAAGAGAACATGATCGATGTAATTTAACAACATAAGAGGAAACCTGGGTCCGATCACAATGTACATGTGTGTGTGTGTGTGTGTGTGTGTGTGTGTGTGTGTGTGTGTGTGTGTGTGTGTGTGTGTGTGTGTGAGAGAGAGAGAGAGAGAGAGAGAGAGAGAGAGAGAAGGGAGGGAGGGCATGGTAATGATATTATCACCATGTGAATAAACATAGTAGAGATAATATCACAAAGCAACAGATCGTGGTCAAGGTAATATTACAGTGTGAAACAACGTAGCGATGGCAATATCACAGTGTAACAGACCATGTTTCTATATATAATCACAGTATGCAGGAAACTTTTCTGCGTAATATAAAAATATAAGATATCATGGTCTAGGTTATATGACATACTGAGATAAGCTGGTTGCGGTAATACTGCAGTGCGAAAAAGCTTGGTCAATGTATACCAAATGTAAGACAACATATATCGTGCTGAAATCTTAACGCCTTGGGACATGGTTTTAGTAATATCACTGTAAAAGAGAGCATGGTCTCGGTAATAACACCAAGTAATAAAACAGATACAATACTGCAGGTCATATCACATTATAAAATATGACCACTTTGCACCACTGCGAACCTAAGTTAGATCCTCTTGGTCAGCCGGTGCAAATATCTGTGATCGCACATCAAAACTGGCAGCTTTCCTCTGCGTTTGCCTGCCTCCGACAGCTCCCTATAGACCCTTCGTGCTGGAAAATGCTGACGTCTAGGTGTGGTGTCAGTTAGTTTAGCGTGAATGTTGTTGTTTCCATAAAGATGATTTGGTCTGATTGCCTTACACTCTAATCTTACTACATTTAGTGTGAATCAAATACCGTGAAACTCATCAAACGGGTAACAACAAAATCGAAAATAAGAGATCCGGGCTGTAGTGGTAATTGTGTTAGTAGCAGTGGATATGTGGTGTGGTACGTTGAAGTACTGGTTGCATGATGATAGTGCTGACTTGTGTTACGTGTCTAGCCTCGTATAAAAGTAACAAGAAAAGAGTTAAGCCAACTTTGTAAAATTTAACAAATAATTTATTTCCCTAGAAAAAAACAAGGTAAAAATGAGAAAAAAAGGATTTACTTTTTATGAATCAAATCCAAAATTAGTCCAAGAACTAAAAAGTATAAGTCCTATCAAATAAAAGTCCTAAGTGAATAATAGTTCGAATCCCGATGAAATTCCAAGATGGAAGGCGATGACGTCTTCGATGGTCTGCTTTGTCCTGATGTGTCAACAGTTTTTTGTTGAATCACAAAGAAATAATATTTCAGTTTAGAATTCCGAATAATTTTCAATAAATGTCTTTGTCCAAGAATTCTGATGAGCACTAGTATTTGCCAGGGAAAATAAATTACTTTAAATTGAATAAAATAAAAAATCCAACTCAAACTGGTCACAACAAAACACCTTTGAGTTTCAAAGGTTTAAAGCACAACTGAACTGATTCTTATCATAACATAAATATTAAGCCTATCTAAAACGCAAAACAGATTCCCGGATGGGGGTCAAGTGAACACCTCTCTACAGAACAACGTAGAAATGTTACATGACAAGTATCATGTACTCTAGTATAGCCTTGATTTCACTAAATGAATCTTACTCTTAGAATGAATAAAAATTCTTTTTTTAAAAAGTTGTTTACTCCAAACCTGACACTAGTTCTGAATCTAGGTCAGCAAAAGATACAATGTTTCTGCTACTGGTTGTTTATCATGTCAAACAGAACTGAATTGAATTTCTTACAAAAATCAAATCCAGTTGACAAAATTATCATTACAATAACATCTAATGGAATAAAATAAAATAAAAAATTTAAAACTAACAAAGAAGTAATTAAATTACATATACATAACACTTGGTAGTAGTACTATATATTATTATTTCTTGGCATAAATACTCTATGCAGTTTTGTTGGTCGGGGCATGTATTTTCATTGCGTGATAAGCGCTTCATAATCAAATTAAATTAGAACTTTTCTGGGTAATATTATTTATTGAAACAAATCAATGTATTATCTAGCTCGAATCATGGTTAATTTAAGACAGAGTCGAACTGTCCCTTTTCTGAAGCAATAAACAAAGACAGCATAGATTAGAATCTCTGATATGGTAAGTAATTATTAAATCTCAAAAAGAAACATAGATTGTTTTATTTACTGGCAAGTCTAGCTTCTATTTCACATATAACTACTTGTGTTTTCAGAGAGAGAGAGAGAGAGAGAGAGAGAGAGAGAGAGAGAGAGAGAGAGAGAGAGCTTATAAAGCCTAATATTCACCGATATAACTATAAACAGCATACACCATCTGTCTGAAAAAAATAATTATGTTTTACCTGCAGCGACGGTTATTAAAGAGCATTCCTACATACTCATTCGCCACACTCGATAAAATTCGCTTATTTGCATTCCACATCATAACACTAATTTATGTTTAGTCAATGATTATTAAATCAAAAATCTGCCCGGAAGTCATTAAAGAAACAGCTTTGATGGGTCCATTAATTAGCTAGCCGATTAAATGTATAAACAATCTGAATTTAAATAAATTTAAATAAGAACATCTTTCCTGTCTAAAACAAACCTGTTCAGTCTTCCTAACTCCCTTTTAGTCGATATTTGTCGAAGTCAAAATATATTCGATTGACAGGACTTTTACCATGCATAAGTTTAAATAGTTATTTTCCATTAAAATTTTATTGATTCATATATTTTAATTTACTATTTGATTCGAATGTATGCATATGTAACAGTGTAAATTTTGTAGACGTAACTGTAGCAAATAACAGGGTGAATTCGATGTGATCGTAACACATATCGATATTAAATTGATGTATTTCACAGCAAGGTACTGTGTCTTAATTTCATACACATTTTCTTGATATGTGTCTTAAGATGATTGTTAAAATGTATTTGTCTTAAATGATATAGAAATCATGTATTGTAAGAAGTAATTATTATTAGGTTTGCGTGATACTTTATGACAATCAATTGTTAGTTAGCATCAGGTAGTATAAACTAAGAAATGAATTTTGTTTGATCTATCTGTATAACTTAGATGTGAATTATTTTAACATATGAATGGGTTGTATTAGCATTGGGGCAGTAATGTGGGCTATACGGCTATTTAATCTCAGCCGTATGTGTGCATGTGTCCGACATTTAGTTCAAAAAAGTTATTAATAGCTTCACTACATGGGCTGCATTGTCATTAAGCGAGAGCAGACTACGCTATCAATCAATTAGTAATGGTAATTAGTTCTATTGGAGAAATAGATTAATTTTCCTGTCCTATGTTAATTGTCAATGGAAAGAGAGAATTCGAGTGTATTTAGTGTATGTAGACACTTACAACGTTGTATGTATTGGATGCAAGGTTATGACATGAAACCGATTAGCAGCAGGAGTCTGTTGTGAACTACGATACAGGTTAATTCTGAGTCGGAGAGATCATGTTTACCCAATTCAGGATGTAAGAAACGATCAAATCGTTATCCCCATTTATTTTATTTTTAAAAAGGAAAATAGCTTCCACGTCTGAATATAAGAGTGGACTGCCTTTAGTGCCCCTCTCTCTCTCTCTCTCTCTCTCTCTCTCTCTCTCTCTCTCTCTCTCTCTCTCTCATCTAGAAAGAGAATGGATGACAGAGAGAGAGGCCAATAAAGGCAGTGACGCAAAAATAGGCCTGAGGAAACAAGAGTATTCCTATGCAAGTCTACCACAACCGGCAAGCCGTGGTGATCCTGGAGAGTGATCCGCAACCATTTATCAGGTTATACGGACATGCCGGCTAATTAAAGTTCGAAACGCTCACATGATCTTCTAATGAACTGTATCTGTGTAAACGGAATTGCTAATTACATTCAAAACTTTGAGATAATTTATTTTTGTCTGGCAGAGGTGCATTCTACAATTGCTTTTGTATAATTTTATTTTGTTTATCTAATTAATTAAATTGTTATATTCTGTATACGGGGACTTATTTATTCCAACCATTCATTTCGTATTTTAATACTTACTAGATCCGGACTATAACACCGTGGTAGATCATCCTCTAGACAGTGATAACCATAATCCATCACAGTATGTATGTATAACCTGCATTCAAACATTCCAAAATTGTTTGAAGTACATCAGTATGCAGTATTTTCATCGAGTTCACATCAAAATACCCCTCTCTCATAGGATGGCAGTCGACTTTATCGAGTTCACATTAAAATACTCCTGTTTCACAGGGTGGCAGTTGACTTCATCGAGTTCACATTAAAATTAAAATATTCTTATACGGTGACAGTTGACTTCATCGAGTTCACTTCAAAACATCCCTGCCTCATATGATGGCAGTCGACATCACCGAGTTCACATAAACAATACTCCTGACTCATATGCTGGCTGTTGACTTCATCGAGTTCACATAAAAATGCACATGTCTCATAGAGTGGCAGTTGACTGCATCCAGTTCAGATAAACAAAAACTTTTGTCATATTGGGTGGCAGTCGAGTTCACCGCGTTCACATCACAATACTCCTGCCAAAAAGGACGGAAGTCAGCACAATGGACAAGAATCTATTCCACTGTCAATGGACAAAGTTGGTGTCAGACACTCGGCAAAGCGTCGTGCCGGACGCAACATTCTGACGACCTGATGGAATTTTCCTATCCTACACCGATGCATAGAAAGGATTACGTTAATCCCACATTACTTTTTCACAGGAGCAAACTGTGTCATACATATAATGCTAATTTAATTAATTACAGATATAATGATCTTAGTCCACGTTCTTCTATTTTATTATGTGATGTGATGTGATTATGATTTTTAACGTAGCTTTAACAATTTTTCAGTCATATCGCTACGATGTCTGCAGTGTGGCAGTTTATAGTGATGTCTAGCACTTGGGCATCATGCCGCAGACATGTAGCATGATGTCCCACCCAGTCACATTATCCTGACACCAGGCCGACCAGTCCTAACATTAACCTCTTAATGCTGAGCGCCAAGCGAGGCAGCTGTTAGTACCATTTTTGTAAGTCTTTGGCATGACTCGACCGGGGATCGAACCCACGACCTCCTGTATCCGAGGCGGATGCTCTAACCACTAGGCCACCGGAGCGGTCCTATATATTTTTATTATGTAAATGATATATACCTCGATCTAATCATTTTCCGACATTTTCCGACAATCTGAAATATATATCTCCAGATACTTACTCGCTTCCTTTCCGACTCTCTTATCACTAGAGTCTGAAAAACTGGAACTACTTTAGGACGTCATATAAATGACCGACCGCTCCAGTGGCATAGTGGTTAGAGCGTCCGCTTTGGATGCGGGAGGTCGCGGGTTCGAACCCCGGCCGACTCATACCAAAGACTTATAAAAATGGTACTAACAGCTGTCTTGTTAGCCGCTCAGCATTAAGAGGTTAATGTTAGGACTGGTCGGCCTGGTGTCAGGATAATGTGACAGGGTGGGACTTCATGCTACATGTCTGCGGCATGATGCCTTGGTCCAAGACATCACTATTAACTGCCACAGTGCAGATATCGTAGCCATATGACCAGTGGCGTCACTAGCGTTCGTGTCACCCAGTGCAGTAACTCATTGTGTCACTCCCATGGACCTCCATCCTGCACAAAAATTCAAACATTTTATAAACAGTCATGTGCGGTAACTCATGGTGTCACCACCCCACTCACCCACCCCCCACCCCGGACATCCTTCCTGCACAAAAATTCAAAAATTGTATAGATAGTCATTTTGGTGTCAATCCCTCTGATGGTGTCAGCCGGTGCGGTCCGCACCCCTCGCACCAACCTAGTGACGCCACTGGACATGACTCAAAAGCTGTTAAAGCTACGTTAAAAATCCAAACAATACATAAATGACCACCTACACCCCACCAAAGTCTCGATGACTCAGCATTTGTTACAGCATGGAATAAAGTGTGTTATCAAACAAAATATGCATTGTTTAAAAATCTTACAGCAACAAAAGCCCAAAAGCCTTTTCGGAAATATTTTAAAGCATTCTGAACCACCCACTGGTTGACATATGGACAACTCAGACCATCTTTCACATGCACGCAGTTTGATTATGGAACTCCAAGAAATGCTTTGGTGCGCAAAACCGGAGAATTGCAACATCGTTGTCAGCTATTTGTTACCACGAAATTCTCAAAATAGAAGGAGGATTCAAGTTACAGACACTGATTGACACAGAATGAATCCAATCC
This sequence comes from Megalonaias nervosa, assembly GCA_016617855.1. Lineage (NCBI taxonomy): Eukaryota > Metazoa > Mollusca > Bivalvia > Unionida > Unionidae > Megalonaias > Megalonaias nervosa. Next base: position 9,203 of record JAECUM010036722.1, on the reverse strand, counting down.
AATGCAAACACCTTAATGACAACGTACATGCTAGATATAACAAAAAAATAGGACAGAATATCGGCACAGGTATTTGGATGACTCGTTACTAATTAATAAACATTGCAGGCTATACAAGAATTTTAACAATTGTTTAAAATAATTATCTATCTTCAAAGGTATATTATTAAAGAATAATGAGTAAATACTATGGAGGTAGAAAATGCGTTTTGTGGAAGCCTTTATTGTCACCTAATAGACTTTATTTAAGCTGGTAATCGACCTACCACTTAACAAAAATTTGCTAGGTCTTGACATGGAGTTTCAAATGCGCAAGTATGTATTAACGCGGAGTTTCAAATGCGCAAGTAGGAATTAAGGTTATTTTCGTATCACACAGTAGCTGCACATCTCATAAGATCCATTGATAATCACAAACACACTCGAAAATGATATGCAGCACATATGCTCAGCGTACCGAAATCGTTTGTGTCGTGCGTGTACTGTACCACTGTAAACATTTTCATGTACCATAAAAAGAGATAATAATGGCAAAAGATAAACAGTGCAACTCATAGGGATGTATATAAACTGGCAACTTATGATATTTGGCTTAAAACTTCAACCATGACAAGGAAACTCTACGTAATAAATAACATATGGTGTTCTTTTGAAACGTTTTACTACTTAGTTAAAGAAAGATGTGTTTTATTGAAGTATTTACTTGCACCCAACCGATTAATCTTAAGCTGGTAATTGGCTCCGCCACTTCAGCAAGAAAGCACAAGTAGGTATCAACACAGCGTTTTATAGTATACCGAAGCCAATGCTTGCCACCGCCTGTAACGGGGAAGCGGCGATTAATTTATTTACACCAACGAAGTGCCTTTCTTAATAACCAAAGCTGTCGGTGCTTTGGGGGGGGGGGAGGGGAGGGATTGCCTGTTTATGTACGTTTTGAGAAGTTCGTCATTCCAAAATGTCACGTACATCCACAAAAAACCCACTCGTTACGCCAAGTTCCTTTTCATTTATGTATTTGTATCCCTAAGCATTCATATTTTTTCAACACATATATGAAAGTTGATATTGTCTCGTGAGTTGTGAAATCTTGTCGCATTCCTCCATACTCAACAGAGAGAACTACTGGTATAGGAGCAAAGCTCAAGCAAACATGAACTTTAACAAACGGACTATGCAAACAGTCATGGATGTTTCATATGTCAACACTTGAAGGAATTAAAATTCAAATGCAAGACTGTACATGGCTCAAAAAGCACTACCTGAAAAACAAGGACGAAAGTTTATTGGGAAATGGAATGTTAGCATGCAAATAAATTCTTCAAGAAAATTTTGAAAACGAAAACAAAAAGTAAAATGAATATATGAAATCCTAATACGTCCTAGTAAATATGTACATAGGGAATCACTGAATATTTGAAACAACATTTATGAAACGAGTTGGATAATGTGTATCTTTTACAAGCCATATCGAACAAAAGATTGAATTGTTCAACGAGTTTCAATAATTTCATTTTAAATATGCAATTTATTAAAATGTATTTGAGGTGTTGAAAAAATTAAAATCGTAGATTAATGTAGTGTAATGACTCTGAAGTACATTTAGGTGTCTTGCCCGTATATGAGACCCTAACATCATCACTGACGTTACGTCGTTCGGTATAATTACATGTCATTTAAATATCAAAACGAGTTAAGTAATTTCCATTAGATGTTTTTGTTTAATGGTTATCCAGACGTCATATGAAGTGCGATAAGTCAACCTATCAACCGTGATGTAATCGACTTTTAAGTGACGTTATAATACAATTACATGCATTGCAGCCTTTCTGTGCACTTAAACGGTAGTAACATATTGATGGACCTGTCATATTGTTCTCCGCTTCTCATCTAAGGTGTAAAATTGTACATCGGAAGATGGATATATGAAACGCCACACGGATGAGTCACGTGATAAGTTATAGAATGCTGACATGCATTATAACATCGGTTATAAAACAATCGAAATTCATTCTGAAATGTCCCCTGTATTCTCTTGCCGATATATGATCTGAACTGGACTGATTATTTGTCGAACAAGTTAAATCGGCACGTTTAATGTCTATTTAATGTTGTTTCATAAAGATTCGGTAAGTGATGCTGGTGAATGTCCATCATTAGAGAATCCAACATTTATTTTATGCTGACAACAACAACAACAACAACAACAACAATAATAATAATAATAATAATAATAATAATAATAATAATAATAATAATAATGAATATACAGAGGGACGATATACATGACATACCTGTGACTGAAAAAGCAAGACATTACAAACGAAAGGTGAAAGAAGCGTTACTGCAACAAGTGGCGAATAGATGGGAAGAAAATCCAATGCACTGTGTTTATTCTATGACACTGAAAAGAGCAGAGGAAGACAAAGACGAAACAAGCCAGTGCTTAAAAAGCAGCAATCTGTAATATGACAGGACTTTAAGAATAGCAGCCCAAGATCAACGCCTTAACACCTGCTCTTTTCGAAACAGAATACTCAAGGATGGTACCAATCCATTGTCCCGACTGTACAACCAGTTTGAACAACCTATTGAACAAAAAACCTCATGTTTGCACTGTACTTGCCCCCCCCCCCATACATAGAAAGGCGCAATTAAGAAGCAGCATACATACATTGGAAGACATGCAGTCACTTCGACATATCCATGACACCAAAATGGCATCAGTAATAATCCAGAACCGCAACTAAGAACGAAAACGCAACCATACTCTGGGATATGACAGCATACAGTCACCGCGAAATCAAACCAAACAGATCTGAGAGCATTTTGTTTTGAGTCGGTGGAAAGAACGAATTTGATGTGGCGTATGGATTTGTCGGGCTGTCAGGCCGAGATGTATTCACAAGTCATATCAAAGGAGTTCTTTCCTCCGACTCAGTATAAAACTCGAATGCGGTTTTGCATTTATTACATACTCCCTAACTACGCTATCTTAACATTTTAACTTTACTGTATGAATTAAATTAAAAACGGACTGGGGTTTATAAAAGTTTGTTGTTGTCTTAAATTAAAGTCGCTTTCGCCCATTCGGACATGCGCGACTGGTTTCTGCCTGCAAAGCAGGCTGTTTAATTGATCGCTGGGGAAGGAAACAGTGCCTCATCCCCAGCGCGTTTATCCACACAGAGAGTGCTGTTTAATTTAACCGGCAGGTTGTGGGTCAGTGAGTCCCAATCATCCTGTATGAAAGGTTTTCATGAGTGGGAATAGACCCAACACTCGCTCATGTGTAAAGTAGGTATCCACTGTCCTGAGTACATGAGTGGGAATAGACCCACACACTCATGTAAGTGGTTTAGATTTAATGGATTTCATGTGTCCACCGCTGTAGTGTGGACACATTTATGTGTGCATGGCACACTACTTAATTATAATGTCCGGAGGTGGAAAGGCGGGTTGGTGGCTTGGGAGGCGCTCACACACACGGAAGGCGTCCTTGTTGTCCATGGTGTAATTTTGACCCCCATTGCCGAAAGGTGAAATTGTCGTCTTGGCACAGTTTTGAAGGTTGTTTTGAAAATTATTCTGTGCTGTTCTTGTAGTTGTTAGTACCACGACATTGACCGCCTAGTGATTATCTGGTTAAGATTATCTTATTTTGGTTGCTACATTGTGTAGCCGGGCCTGATGATCCTGGGTGTTGGATCACCTTATATGTGTTTAATTTGGGTTTTGTGTATGGAGTTCTTAAGTGACTCTTAACTATTTATAGTGCCGCTTTGTGCAGCCGGGCCTGATGGTCCTGGGTTTATAAAAGTTGAATTCACTGCATGTAAAAGTATCTACGTGCAGACGTCAAGGAAGGCACCTAAGTAGTTCGCAACAGGGTATGTGATATGAAAACACGAATTGAATAGCTGTATCGAACGCCGGATCAAGCATGTAGGGTTAAATGGGTAGGTAATAAAAAGTTGAGATAGTCACCTGTATCAGTTGATTTACCAGACAAATCAGTAGAAATATTGGTTTCAGATAATCGGACGGGTATGTCCAGGAAAGGTATACTTGTTTAGCAAAGGATGAACATAATACTGATATCCTATTGAATTAGTTGCCGATGAATGTTTAAATTACATTTCGGATTCAAAATTAAACCCCAAAATAATGCATGGAAGCATCGTACAAAATGTTAATGCTGAAATTAGGACAAATATTAATCAGGGAATCAACGTTTTTGCTATTTGCCATCTCCAAAAGTAAAGACATACTCCTTTACAGCATGTGAAACATATCTATAATATTGTACTTTTTGTTTCATCTTCACAAAGCAAATTGATGCATTCAAATTTATCTCCGCATCTTCGAAACAACAACAAAAGATAACCGATATGGTTTCTCGTCCTTGCGGCAAATTTCTGCTTCTCTCATAGGAAAAATTTCCCCATCGCGAATCACGCCTAATTAGTCTGGTCTATGTGGCTGTAAGTTCATCTACAGCCCGGGGTGTTTCTTCTCGCTCATCACGAGATTCCATTACTCCTTTTATATATATTTTTTATTTTGTTTAAAAGTCGGCCCATACTTTGCTGTACTGATTTTTCCCACACTTTAAGTCTGTGGATCCGTGGCCGAACGAGTCTAAACTGTCATTCTTTAAGACTTTGAGTCATATCTAAATCTTAAAACAGCAACGGAAAGAACAAATTCATAGTCAGAACGTTTGATGTCTCCAAAATGCTACAATGATAGTCAGTGGTGTAGCAAGGAATCTCCCCCCCCCCAAGCCAAACTTATTTCTGGGGGCCCCATTTTAACAAACGTTTGCTTGAAGGGAATTTGATGCCCCCATTGCCCCTTCCCCTTGCGGGGATTGCTTTCATGGTTACTGAGTCACAACTTATGTGCGAGGTAGATGAATGCGTCAAAAACAATATACGTTGTAAAAATATATTTATTTGTATTTTCCACTTAAAAAACTGAGAAACTTTAAAAATTAACCATTTCCTTCTGGAAAAAGAAAGAAAGAAAAATATTATACTGAGACTGTATTTTGGTAAACTCTGTTTTGCTGCAAATATCAAAATGTAAATAAATTCATTTGTAGAAAGCATATTAACCTTTATTTATCATAAAAGAAGTTACATTTTTTCGCATTCATTAATTATCAGATGTAAATGACATTTTCTTTTATTGATTTAATCACGACGGTATCTCAAATCGTTAAGAATCATTATTATACTTTTCCTAATTAGTCTTCAAGACCTTTCTAAACGACGCAATAAATCTACTGATAAAACAGATTTTAAACAAAAATAAAGAAACCATTTTTCAATGTGGATAGTACACCTTTTATAATGTATTTGTAATCAAATTCTCCATATATGCATTTTTAAAAATAAATTACCTCTTATAACAGCAAGTTTCAACACGTACTGTATATGATTGTATCGTATTTTCTCATGTATAACTCTCACCCAACTGAGATCATTGTAAATCCAGACCTGGCCTGGAAATCATGAAATGTCTGCCCCTTCGATCACATCCTCTCCACATCGTACTTTGAAATTCTTCTAATCAATGTACATTTCTAGTACAATTCCCCCAGTCTCGAGTAACACGTATCATTCGAAATATTGAATAACGTCTTATGACGGTGGGGCAGGATCTTGAATTTTAGCTTGAGATTTTGTGTCAGCCAGTCAGTCACAAAGGGTTTTACTTTCGTAACGTTACTTTTGGTTGTCTGAAAGTGAGAACTCGATATCAAACTCAGGATTAAATGTGTTATGATTTCGGGGCCTTGGTATGTAGTTAGATAATACGCTGTCGTTACACTGTAGGTTAAAGTTGAGATTTCAAGGGGTCGGTACCGTATCAGAGAAAATAGTGATACCCGAACACAAATTAAAGCATACATAGCTGACGATGCCACAATTTCTAGCAATAAATTCAGCAATATATTTACTTCCAAAGTTGACCGCTCCGGTGGCATAGTGGTTAGAGCGTCCGCCTCGGATGCGGGATGTCTCGGGATCGAACTCCGGCAGAGTCATACCAAAGACTTATAAATATGGTACTAAGAGCTGCCTCGTTAGGCGCTCAACCTTAATATGTTAGTTTTAGGACTGGTCGGCTTGGTGTCAGGATAATGTGACTCGATGGGACGTCATGCTACCTGTCTGCGGTACCATAAACTGTCACACTGCATACATCGTAGCGATATGACTGAAAAATTGTTAAAGCTACGTTAAAAATCCAAATCACACACATACACACACACTTCGAAAGTCAAAGAATTAGCCTGTAAACGTGATACACATTAAAATGTAAGGTCTTTAAAAGGCTATCAAAATGGCATGATACATCCATTTTATCTCTATCTGGTCGCAAATCAATGATGAGGTCAATGGTCAAGTGGATTCGTATACCATGTGCGTCGGGGTATGCATAGTGTTTATTTGTTCTTAAGTTGACCTAATCGGGTATGCAAACATACATTACTAACACCTGAATAAGAAAACCAAAGTCCGTACCTAAATCTATAAATTCAATCCATTCGTTGCTCAGACGTAAGACATGTCATGCGGAATAACACATCTACTACATACTCAACTAAATAGTAGGCTCGTTCAAGCGTAAATCTGAGCGATCAACTTAAAGCGAGAGTGAAATAAAGGTTTGAAAAGTTAGTGTAGCGATCAAAACGAGACGGCTGTACCATGGTAATACATATTTCTGATACGGGGAATCAGAATCTGAGCTCAGATTTTCAAAATCTCAGATATTTGTAAAGATATACACCTCTAAGGTTGAAGCCATTTGTTGATTAGGGATGGGGGGAGTGCTGTCAGATTTGAAGGTAGCACTACTACCTCCTCATCTATCACAGCACCAAATATGCCCAGATAGTTGTGCTACCTCACAATCTGACCCAAAAAATCCATTATGAACAAAGGGACATATTTAGGGGTGTATATCTCTAAAACAAAATCTTATATTTCAATCTGAGCTCAGGTTCAGATTCCGCAGATCACAAATATGTAGTATGGTACCTTTCAACCTAATATCTAATTAATAAAAAATAACTTACAAGCATTTGAAAACCCTCTGTTGTTGCAAGTGAATAAAATATGCTACCCCTCTCCATTTCAATCGGATATAACTTCACAAATATACATCAGGTCGCACTACGCATGCACAACATTGCCTATTGCTGAAGTTAACTAGCGCCTAATAAATATTCTTTCACCGAAAGGTGAGATGGTCAGATCATTCAGGTTGAGTATAAACATGTACAAAACCCTCATTATTGTAGTTAGCCTGTTTTAACTGTAGCGATATAACATTATTTTTGTTTGACACGAAAATCTTGTAATTCGTACGAAAAGAAACAAACCACCCCTATCGGTAACAGTCAGTTATCCAGACTCTCTCTCTCTCTCTCTCTCTCTCTCTCTCTCTCTCTCTCTCTCTCTCTCTCTCTCTCTCTCTCTCTCACGAGGGAATCTGATTGAACACGACTATACCGTCGCAGATCTAGACCACAATCACTCCACATTTCTTCCATGTGCATAAATATAAGGATAACGGTAGATCGCTGTGGCCTAGTGGTTAGAGCGTCCGCCTCGTGTGCGGGAGGTCTCGGGTTCGAACCCCGGCCGAGTCATACAAGAGACTTATAAAAAAGTGGTCCAAGCAGCTGCCTAGCTAGGCGCTCAGCATTAAGAGGTTAGTGTTAGGACTGGTTGGCCTGGTGTCAGGATAATGTGACTAGGTGGGACTTGATGCTAACATGTCTGCGGCATGATGCCCCAGTGCTAGACATCACTATAAACTGCCACACTGCAGACATCGTAGCGATATGACTGAAAATTTTGTAAAGCTACGTTAAAAATCCAAATCACACACACACACACACACACACACACACACACACACAAATAAGGATAACGTCTGTGGTGCTTCGTTACTTAGTCTTTATTTCAAGTGAATGAACTAGATTAATTATTTCCTTCATAATGGTACATATGGCAGATCATGTTATTTTGTTCTTACATATAAATATATACAAATATGATTGTGTATATGTTTGTGAGTATTAGAGAGTATTTTATTCTCTAAATTAAATATATATGCATGTATCAAAACGCTATCTCTATTATTTATATATATAATTTCAGACACTGCCATTTTTGTCTACTGCAAGCTCAACGTCTGTTTGTCTGTATTGATGCCATTGCCGCTGCTCAGTTTGCAAACCCTCAGTTACATCAACATGATTTAAGACAGGTCACGTGGCAGTTCTCCTTTTTTGCACACGTGATTAATAGTTTACGTCGGCATCGGTCGTGAAAAGTGAATTACTCGTCATCTTCATGGTAAGATTATTCAAGTTTATGATCTTTTCTTCCAGACAAAGAGCAGTTTATAACACAATTCAGTCAATGACACCTGCTGGTGCATTATTATATTTTAATTCTCTGCAGACTCTGTAAGCGATTTTAAAGCAACAAGAACGGCTTTAATGGTTCAAAAATTGAGAGAACGGTGCAGGAAAGGCCGAGCCGCTCACATTCCGAATCAACTGTTCTTCTGTGATAGAAACAAATAGTCGTATAGGGTGACGTCACGACAGAATTACGAACATCTTTCTTGTTTGCTTGACAAGATGCTAGAAGTAGAAAACGCTTGAGATTTATTTGAGAGAATCTTTTTCTAAGGACTGATTTATCTTAAGCCGATACATTTGTCACCTATGGTTCATTTGATCTCAATATGGCAGTTTTCTGTGCTCGTGATATCAGTATGGAACAAGTTTTCTGTGCCCGTAGAAATTATCTATGTACAATGACCGTATTCCTTCTAATTATATCTTTGATTATTATTTTATGCTAGACAGTGACTTACTGGATTTTCTAAGAGATATAATTTTGATAATTCACTGGATTGAAATAATATAATATTTTCTTACTGCCCATCGACAGACAATGAAAACATTATGATGAATAAATTGAAGTTAATGTTAGACTCTACGTAATTCGTAAATATGGCTGCCACCCGTTGCAGACGAACCGAATTCAAATCCAATGAGGTGAAAATGTTTTTTTTTTTTTGGTTTTTTTTTTGTTTTTCTTCATATGATATTTCACTTGGAATTTGGAAAGAGACTTATGTTACTGTTTATAGTTGTGTGCGAATAT
>JAECUM010036721.1:0-17930 GCA_016617855.1 Megalonaias nervosa | reverse complement strand
ACAACAGCAACGATGATACAGGATGTAAGACCATCCAGCCCAAACGACCAAACCTTAAAAATCGAAGCTAACATTTGGTATTTATATAATCTAATTATTAAGAACACCTCGGTAATAATACCATTGTTTCTTTTATTTTTGTATTGATGTATCAACTTTCAGGATTTTACAGATTTCCTACACTTGACAGTTTTTTGTGCGCTATACTTTGCTAATATACACATTCTATTTTAACAGATATAAAAAAAACAGGCATATATGTCAAACAAACTTTCAATCTCTCTAACATACACGAATTAACAGATAAAGAAAAAGAAAAAAATATTCATATGTATTAACGCTCATGAACAAATATAGGGCGTTATTCAAACTCGAAAACATTACGTAAACATACAGAACTCAATAGTAGATGCAATGTTTTTATCTGTAGTATTTATAAGCTGTTGAAGTTTATAAAAAGGGCACACTTTTGCTCAGACGTGTACGTGTTAGTGTAGAGTTTGGTGGACTTTAAAGTATCATCATCTTCAGTAGCTAACTGGCGTAGGCAGTTACTCACTTAGAATGATATTGTGGTGAAAACACTATAATTTCAAATGATGTTGTTAACTACCTCGACGAAACAAATATGTTTGGCCTTCTTTTATTGAATGAGTTTGAAAAAGCATTTGACGCTGTTCAATAGGACTTTTTGGATTATGCTCTAAAATGTGTTAATTTGAGTGACTCAAAAAGTCCGTTGTTCAGAGCATTTTGCAGCAAGTCCAAAAGCAACGTCATTAGTAGTGGTCACTTGTGTCAGTTCTTTCAGTAGAAATAGGGTGTCATAACAAGGCCCATTGGCAATATACCTATTTATACAGGAATAAAACGTTTCTCCATTAATCTCAGTTATGACAAAAATATTACCCTAGCGTTAATAATGACAGATAATTTAAACTGGGACAGTACGCTTTTGATGACGTTTGTTATTGCATTGCTCTCCACGGCCGTTTTGGTGTTCCATCTGGTTTACATTTAAATCTATTAAAATCAAAAACAGGCTGGATAGTAAAGAATCAGTTTATGTCCGACATTGAAATAATTCGGTCAACTTCATCCCTTGGACGTTAGTGAAAAGAGCTCTCTTTAAATCTAGACGAGTTGTTAGAGGTAAATTATGCAAAGAAATTTTTTAAGAAAAAGGAGTTTAAAGAAAAATACTGCTGAGTTTATGAATGAGAGAAATCTGAACCTTTCCGGTAGAATAACTTTTGATAAAATCAGTGACTATGTCAAAATATATTATTTTATTCTTGGCATTGCCTAATCCTTTATATTGTAAAAAATCATATCTTGGGATACATAAATTTCATTGATGACGATGCATGTACGTTTGTTAACAAGAGATTAAAAAATATTAAACACCAAGTTTTTTTATTCTCGAGTTGTTTAAGAGTTTTGAAAATCATTTACTGCATGGATTAAGAGGTATGTACCAAATATTAGCATTTCATAAAGAGATGTTTTCCTTGGGTATGTTAACTTAGTAAAATATAATTAATTTGTGTCATTTTGATTGGAAAGTATCTAATTTATAGTCTCGTTGTGCCTTCGAAGACACATTTTTCAAGTTAGAAAACTAATCATTTATACTGTAAACACTGGAAAGATATTTAGCAAAGCTATACGATTACTTTCACAAGTTCGTTATGTTGTCCGATTTTCAAAGCTTAACGAAATAATTATGTTTAACTATCTCATATTCATATACACCTTGGAATTCATTTAGAATAACAAATATAATCATATGTTAAAAGTGAAATCTGTCTTACGAGACCTCTTTGTGAACTATCAAATGTGGTTGCTGAAGTCGGGTGGCCTTTTAATACAGATTTTTTTAAATCATAAAAATATGATAATGGAAAATCAAATTTCCTGGTTTATTAACAGGTTGGTATCTTACGGTGTTACTATGTATCTTCATGCAAAAATATGAAGATAAGAACTGGAACACATCTTGATAAGTATCAAATACCAATGGTATATTTGCTCAGAAAACATAAGCCATGAAATCACAAGGACACTGTGTGATACAGGATTTACACTAGATTGATAGAACGTGTTGTACTCCCTTAAACGTTTCCTACCAAGGAAGTTGGTAGTGACTTGAGAACAACATTTTGTTAATGGATATTGGCTCCAAGCTGTAAGAATTATCCAATGACATGTTACACACTTATTAGAAATTTGTATGAGAAGGTGTTTTGTTATCAGCTAGTGTGGTTGTGTTTCTGTGTGTGTGTGTGTGTGTGTGTGTGTGTGTGTGTGTGTGTGAGAGAGAGAGAGAGAGAGAGAGAGAGAAAGAGAGAGAGAGACAGAGTGTGTGTACTTACCGGAAGTAGCACTGTTACTAATGCAATCGTCATACAACACATGCCTAAAAATAGCAATAATCATTAAATGTACTTGTACAATATACATTATCACAGACTGTGAAAAACATGTAATCCTCATTTATAAATAAAAAACGGGCATTCATTGCGACGTATCACATAAACATTAATACTAACCACAGATTGCTTTTATTGACTCTTTCCCTCTCTCGGTTTGTCTTGAAGTTTCACTATGAGAGGTCTAGAAGCCTCGTCTCATGCGACAGGGAAAGTGCCACTTTGTACATTTCTTACCGATTTTAGCCAGTGCTTGCGAAAAAGTTTGGAAAATTTGTTTTTGGTGATTAAATTTCAAGCATCTGGAAAAGCAGGCTTTTGGGACTAAATTTCCTTACTGCAACTACTGAAATTATACGGACCCATTATTTACTTTATATCATCAGAAATATTTTCTGTTTTAGATTCTGATATAAGACTCCGTTTCCGTAGATAGCAGTTCAATATTTTTTCTATGTGTTACTTTAAATTTATCATAAAAAATGTTGTGCATGGGTAATTTTGCCAAATCCAATAAGAATTGGCAAGAATAAAATTTGTCGATTTAGCAATAATTTGGATTTGACGCGATTAATATGCAAATTATTTATTGTTTTGTTCTAAATCTAGAAGCTGCAATCAATCGCCTGATTTTGTAAGTTTCATCTAAACTAACTAATCCATATTAATTCTTTTAGCAAGTTTACCATAATTTTACCGAAGACGCTGATACTGAACTTGAAAAATCTTGTCAAATTCATGTTTAGATTGAGTCCTTAGATTTGTATTGAAGTGAATGTATGAAGCCATCTATTTTTCTTGATTATAATCTAACGGTCTTTGTATCTTTGTTACTTTTATACTAAGCGTAAAAATAAGTTTAGAATGTGGTAGTGTACAACCTAAGTTGTCTTGTTCCTTGCATCAAATACTATTTGATCATAATACAGTTCTTGTTTAGATATTATGCTAAATTCGGTTTGATATTTGCTTTGCTATTTAATTTTAGCCGGTAATTTTTCGGTCGTCAATGGGTAACCATTATTTTGGTCATGCAGATGTTTAAGGTAGTCTAGATCAATTTCCAGTGTATAATAATTCTGAGATATTTGGAATGAAATCTGTACATTTGATCAGATGAAATTAATTTATAAAAAGACAAGGCAACCCCAACGGTGTTTTGTTTCAATGTTTAAGAAATGTTGGACATTCGTCAAGCTTTTTCGAACACTCTTGAAATCAGTCCCAAATCACGCTCTCGCCATCTTACGACAGACATGAGCATTTTTCGAGTTATTTTGACAGTAACATCAATAAAGATAACACTAACGTAGCGAATGATTACATCTGCAATAAGTTGAAAGTACGTACAGAATGCGTTCCGAACACCATAGTCAATTGTCTCTCAAATTTAATGTATGCCTATTTATTGTTGTAGGTTTTAAACTTCACGAAAATGTATTACATTACACTACAGTCACTGTCGTCTCCAAAAGCAATTACTTCTGACAACCGGTTTGTAGTTCTCACAGTCACTAAAACTCCGAGATTTAGAAAGAGGCAGGTAAAAAATGAGCAATAACTGCGAGAAAAGGAAGACAAAACAAGGAAGAAAGTATATAAATTTTTTTATTTGTGTGCGCTAAGCAGAGCACCAGATACAAATTTTATAAGCGGTTGACGCCGAATAATTGTCACGACAAAGAAACCGATATGATGGCCACTTTAAATTATCGAAAGACAACGACCTTTTAGACAAGGTTTGAAAATATTTCACATAAATGAGCTGTCATAGGAGGGGTTTGGAGATAAATAAATATAAGTAACATTACATTTCAATACATATCTTTCCAACGACTCCTATCCTCCTTTGCTTGACAATTACATTAGTGCACGGTACAACATGAAGCAAAACTACTATGGTATTGGAAATCAATATTTAATTGTAAGATCATATTTATTTGTTATGACTGGACCTGAACATATATATTAGACGGTAATTAGGGAAAGAGACAGAAATGATTTTAATGTATCGCAGGTAAAGTTACTTTTTCTGCGCCACATTTTATCGTCGTTAAAGAGGAGATATAAATATTGAAAAAATATGTGAAACGGGGTTTACTGGGGCCGATTTGGACCTTTTCCTGATGGAAAGAACAGTGACACAGTAGGTATGTTGTTGACATTTTTGGCCATAATGATGGAAAAAAAGCCGAAATAAATAAATAAATAAATAAATAAATAAATAAATAAACAATAATAATAATAATAATAATAATAATGGAAAATAGCAATAATGCGTTTCCATTGCATCTTCGTAGTCTTGATATTAATTGATGAATCCCCAGTTCCTGATATCTCCCACAGCTGTTAGTCAATTGCAGTTTCTTTGACATTCTCTTTGGCGACTAGATAAAAATGTTCCAGCTAATGTGTCATTCTTTATATTTTTTGGTTGTTTCACTAAACGTACATCTACTCTACAAATAGTGTAACACCTGGGCAGTTTGCACGACATAATAGGGACGAGTTCAATGTTTAATAGCTTCACAACAGTTTCTTTCAATTCCAACTGTCAACTTCATATATATATATATATATATATATATATATATATATATATATATATATATATATATATATATATATATATATATATATATATATATATTGTTACGACCCAGTAGTTAAATTACGTGTGTGTTAAAATTTGAATTCTTTTTAATTCTTTCTATTTCATTTTTATTTCCTTTTTATATCATTAAATATAATCATTATTATGATGATGATTATGTTCGCAGGGTCTGATATTTTGTTAGAAACATCGTATTTATTTAGAACGTAAATGTGACTCGCGTAAGCACGATTTTTGCATGACGGTTTTGTCATATTAAGTAAACAGTCGGAAATAGCTATGTAAATGATTGACTGTGACCACGGTCATTACTAATAATACTTGTTGACATTCTATACTGCGATGTGGCTAGATTTCGAAATCTTCATGATTTCTTCATGCTTATACATGGTGTGACGTATTAGTTTGCTTTAAATACTCAGTTACCTGCGAAATAGTCAGTTATAGTCGAGAGTTATATTTTAACATCTTAGAGAGTCACATCATAACATCATATAGAGTTTTCAATACCTTAAGAAGGTATTCTTTTGTGCTGGAAAGAGTTGTTCGTTCGTACGTATGAAGAATAACACGTGTTTTGTTATTGAGGATAGTTCTACTTCGTCTACCTTCTAAATAAGAATTATTTTCTCTGGAGAACTACACAACTGGCTTTGGACAAAGACATTTGCTGAAATTAATTATAAATTGGAACTGAACAATACAAATTGTGATTCACAGTGAAAATTCTGGACACTTGTGTAAAATCTTCGTCTGACGTCATCATCCGCCATCTTGGAACGGAATTGAGATTCAGACTTCAATTTAGAACTGTTTATTCACAGGACTTATGTTTTTCACAATTTTAGGACACATTTTAGGATCTTCTTCATAAATCTTAAGTCTTGTTTCATATTTTTACCTTTTCACCGTGTTTTCTAGGGAAATAAATTATTTTTGTTAAAATTTACAAAGCTTGTTGTAGTCACTCTTTTCTTTGTGTTACTTTAAACGAGCCGATACTTAACAATAAATAATATTATACGAGCTACAACATTTCTACTATGTATTCAACTTGAATTAGAAAGTAGGGAACATTTATATTTGCTTGTTATATATGCACGGCACGTATTCTCACGTACCCATTGTATCCTCATCGTTAGGATTATATCCAGCGTACCTATACTTACGTCGTAAAGAGCATTGCATGGTCGAAGGCTGGTACATGGTTCGCACCGGTCTCGGTCACCCATTGAGAGAGATCGTAAAGATAGTCGTGTGCATCGATATATTTTTTTCCCTTTTCTTTAACCACCTTAGAACGCTTGTGTGGAAAGAGGACTTCAGTCTTTAAACAAAATAGGGAACACGTTGAAATATATCCAGTAAATTCAAACACCCGTTTCTGCCTATAAGCAAAAGTACAAACAATTGAACACGATGTTATATTTGTTTTGTTCATTTGCTAATTGCAAGTGAAAATATGCAAGAGGCCAGTGATGCTTCTAAAAGGAACTCAAGGTGTATATTTGTTATTCAAAATTATTTTCCCAGTACAAGGGTATCTCTCGGTTACCTTATAGAAGACTTTCGTTGGTATAATGATTTGTACGAACATAAATACAGCAAAACTGTATAATCTACTGACAGAAAGAGACAGAGGGATAGAGAGAAAAGAGTAGAGAAAGAGAGACAATATTGAAGACGTAATCTACATTACACTTACATAGCAATAACTAATCTAAAAGTAATCTTTAAGTATACAAATTATACGTTGCCCATGAACATTCATCACAAATGCATACGTTTTATACATTCGTTATGTCATGAGTAGCCAATTAATGCATAGGAACAACACAACACTGATCATATCTTTTTCGTCATGTTCACGCAATGCATACATACATATTATACAACAAATCTAATCATGCTGTTTCCACGGAAGAACTACAATGTATCGAGCTGTTAATCACTAGTCCAACTCCATTTCTTTCCGTGTCTCTTTCTGTCTGTCTCTTTATTTATCTCTTTGTCTACACCTACACACATCTCTCTCTCTCTCTCTCTCTCTCTCTCTCTCTCTCTCTCTCTCTCTCTCTCTCTCTCTATATATATATATATATATATATATATATATATATATTTATTTTTTTTTTAATCAAACACAAGTTTATACCTCGTGTTTCTTTGTGGATGCTTCTGATATATTTCATTAGGAGTGCATTATACACTTTGATCGCAGAACTATAAATTGTTGGCTTAAATTTGATAATGCGAAATGTTTTAACTCTGATTTACTGTCATAATAGGTCAGGTGTACTCCTCAATATTTCTTGAAGTGTGTTACATTTGTTGTTTTATAAATCATGTTTTGTATCTGGTGGAAATCAGTACAAAAATTCCCATACAGTTCCTGATTGAGATTAGAAGCTATACACATCTATATGCTTTGATTATGCTCCAAAGGCTCTGTTTTATCTAGATTTACTTGAAAACACCAGAGATCTGAGAATGGAATTTGTGTGCTTGCACTTTGCAACCTAAATATTTGTATAAGTCCTTTATAAATACTGAGATGCCAGTAGCATATTGCGAACTAAGAAAGTCTATGTCATTGACTTTTATATCTATAAAACTGATGTTATGTGTTCTATCCTTATTGATAATATCTCGGCTCACGGTAGAAGGATGTAAGGGGACAGTAGATTCCCTTACCAACATCCATGATGAGCATTAAACCATGGGGATGCGAGCCCAGTCATTATAAAACAGTATATACTATTATTAGATTATTATAAAACAGAGTAAACCGTCACTTACAAAAATTACCAATATGTGAAATATAGTTCATAAATTTGCAACAGATGCACAGTTTGCTGAATAGGATAACTTTCTAAACGAAACAAGAGGAGAAAACCTGCATAAGATACTGAAACCTAAATCAGCCTAATGTTTTCACCTTAGAATCAACCAGTGATGTAGCCGGTGTGATCTTGAGAGTATTGCATACTTAGTTCTATCAGTAATCCTTCTTGTGACAAACTGCATCTTTGTTTGCTAGAATTATTCCACAAAACCGGTTATTTCGTCCACAGTCCCCCTTTCAATAAGGAAAATATTTTATTGTCTTGGTGGTCAAAGATGTGGGCAGATAGACGTTACTTAATAAATTCATTTGGATAATAAAACTAATGTAATGTTAGTTTCTTTTTTAATCCTAACATCCGTTGATGAGATGAAATATTTATGTTTGTTATCATGACGTAAACGCAGATATTGGTGGGGATTATATGAAAATTGTCTTTTGCAGTGAATCGTGTACATTCATTTAAAGGGCCCCGAGTGGCCGAGTGGTCTAAAGCGCTCTCCGTTACGGATCACTGCCGTCTCACCTCTGTCTGCGTGGGTTCGAGTCTAGGATTCGGCGAATGTGGATATGTGAGAAAGCTTGCCAGTAGCTTCTCGTGGGTCGGTGGTTCTTTCCGGAGATTTCCCGGTTTCTTCCTCCACCATTAATACTGGCCGCCATGTATAGCCTATAGTGTGCTGAAAAATGGCGTTAAACCCAACAACAACAACAACAACATTCATTTAAAGTTCATGACAGTTTCCATTCCAGAGGAAAGAGATTCTTATTTTGGAGATGCTTTGGGCTTTTCGAAACATTGCATGGATGACAATTCATGGAGGAAGTATCCACTGTATTAAAAACACTCAAGGACGTACAGGAGTCTCGAGTTCACAAAATTTCTTACCTCGAAAAATATAAAATTTTGAAGGATGACACTGATTGATATACTTTGATCTTCGACTGATTTGTAACGGAGGTTCACCTATGGCAAAATAAAAATAAACTGTATCAATTGTTTATAAGTAAGGATATCGTCCCAAAATGTACAACATTATGTGTTCTGCTAATTTGTCTTAAATCGCAGTACAAGCATGACATGTGTTATGGATAACATAAAAAGGAATATTAAATCTTTAAAATTTACAATCGGAAAGTATATGGAAGGAAACATTCCCTACCTAAGTTTGCCATCAATTGTGTCAAGAAGATGAAATGTCTCTAAACGGGACACTATTAGTATCAACATATTGGCTATTGGGTAGGGGTGGTGAATATATGAAGGATTGTTTATGATTATAACTGCTTTTATGTGACCAAATATTATTCAGTCATGCAGCGTGACAGTGTAGAGCGAGATACATATGAGTCTGTTTATTGAAGTTGTACTGTAAATACATCTACAAAAACTACAGTAACTCGAACGTGTGAGCTATTATTTACAAAAATCCAATCAGGTGAGATGCGTAGGAGATTTGGAATATTCTGCTAGGTCAAGTACGGTCCAAATCATCTATTTGCGTTAAAATATGCAGTATACAAATGAAATGAATGACAATGTTATGAGTGGTTAGGAATTCATTACTTACACCGTTCATAACGTGTGAGTACGCTTCTCTTATCTTCTTTTGTACTTCCTCCATTTTACGTATGGGATCATGGACTTTCACCCTCGATGAATATCTGCAATCAGGGATATAATGCATATTTCATTTTAGTGTGTGTGCATGTGTGCGTGGGTGTATGTGCGACCAAATAGACGTTACATAAGCAGCTAAGAATTTATTTCGGTGCTCTATTTATTTTTAGCAAAGACTTTACAGTAGAAATAAACTTGCGTTGCAAATGAGTGTGAAGCTTTTTGTATGCGTTTAGTTTGTGACCTTCAGGATTGCATTCCAATTCGATTTACAAGAATGTAAGACTCTGGAAAATGTACAGTTGTTATTATCACTATGAATCCATCATCAATCGTATTTTCTAATCGCATTGTGTATTCGCAAAAGATTCCAATTGAAATCCGCAAAAGTTCATAGGTCATAAATGCAGCATATGTGTGTAAACTGGGACTGGAATATGGGACCCTGGTTGATTTCTCGGCAGTCGACTAATTCATATTTATAACAACATGTCTTCAAGGATATATGTGATACAAAACGCAAAGCTCTTTCCTTGTTTTCACCTACACTCGTAACTGACTACAAACTTTGTCTTGCGATACTCACATATAAACTGTTAGAAGATAGATAATTAAGCAAAAGATGGGGAGGTAAATTGAGTTAGGAAGATAGATAGAAGTATGGTATATATATATATATATATATATATATATATATATATATATATATATATATATATATATATATATATATATGCTATATATATATATATATATATATATATATATATATATGTACCCATTTCCAAACAATAAACAACAGCAAATGTACATCTTTATTAAAATCTTTAATGGTATGAATGTAATATGATGGAATCACATTCATCAGACTTTGATAAAAACTTTCTAAAGCCGTTTGAATTGCAAGGTGACAGGTGGACGACAGAAACTGTTGGATACGGAATTCATGCATAACTTGTTGTAAATTTTAGACATACCGTTAGACCCTTGATCACATTGGATAAATCTCGGAAGGCCAAAAGTGCCCCCAAACATTCAAAGCATTTATTATGGCCTTAATTTGATGTTTCTCAGAGGAATTGCCTCTGGAAATCTCGTGGACCCGTATGGTCTATAAGTATTGGCTGCCATACATTGTTTTAGTCGAGGGACCGACACATTCTACCATTATTCTACGAAGCGGTTCGTCAAATGCAGGAATATGTTGCAGATGAGTTTTAAAAATCTTGTGATTGGGTTGTATACCATTTGACTACTGTGACAAGATCTACAATATTTAAAAAACGTCACTTTTCATTTGCGAATAAAAATGATCGACTATAAAAAATCTTATCAGGCATATTGATTCCTAAAATGACCAGCCAAGAGATTTTCATATACTAGGCTAAGAATTTTCCGGTGATGTGACTTTGAAACAATAATTTGATAGCTCACTGACCACTCGTCAGTATCTGGCACACCAGGTAGTCTTCATTTTCTAGTATGGTCCTAAGTTTTCACAAAATAACAAACTTGTACTTGTATGACTTCAGTTTCGCTAATAGCCCACTAAGACAAACAGGAGATCTCAGGATCTTGTTACTGTTAGACAATGAGTAGTTGTGTTTTGTCACCCTTATCAAAATGGATAGACTGAGTAGTAAAATAGAATAACTGTGTGTAATTTGTCTTGACTGATAAATACCAGTAGCAAAAATTGACCTCGTCAAAATGCTGACTGATAAATGTTTCAGCTAAAGGAATAATTTCATGATCAATATTGTTATCACGAGCTCTTTAGCCATTTCTACGGTAACTGCACTAGCTGGGTATTGATCGGGGATTTCAATCTCAAGAGGATCAACATTCTAATCAATATAGGCTACAAGTGCATTAAAGACAATTTTATCTCCCGCTAGGTCATTGCCTTGCCATCAATAAATACCTAACGTTGGTAATGAAGTTACTGCTCCTTTAGTCACGGGTACTGAGACTAAGCCTGATGTAAAGTTAACACAATGGAGAGGAATATTAGGAAAGCCTCACTGTCCTCCCTGAACAAGAACTCATTTAGCAGAAGACTTCTAAGACGAAGGCATATTACTTGGTAACAAAAGACTTTGAGAAACTTGGCAGAGCCACAAATAAGTGACATAGAGCAAATAGATACGAATCGTTCACAATTGTTCATAAAACAATTAGAATGTGGTTTTTATTAACCCAAAATATACTTTGCTTTCAATATTAGATCTTGACTTCGGTCTCCTTGAAAAGATTTTTAAATAGCTCTGTCTTTATTTTGCTGTTTTTTTTTCAACCTGTAGCTATCTGAAAGAACGTACCATTATTTCTCACAATAAGAGCTTTTAAGAAGAGTAAAGAATTTCGGATAGGTTTTATCAAAATATTGATTCCTTACAGTTGTAGAAGATTGACATTTAGAAATACACGTATGAGACTTGTTGCGATTCTATGGTAATAAACTAAGTAACAGAAAGAACCAGACGAACAAGTTTTGCAAAATTCCAGAAATACGTCATCTTCGCTAGCCAAGGTTCCGATAACCCTATCTACACCTTGGCGGATTGAACAGCTATATCGGTGCTTTGTCCCTGCGACATCCATTGGATTTCACTAGTTGCTTACCTTAGCATGTAATGCCAACTAACTAATAGCATGATGCATTGTACATCGTCTGAAAACGGTGATGGCAATTGACCTAAAAAGGATACTTTGTACGTTTAATATCGAAAGTATGACTACGCACCAGAGAGAAGCGATTACAGGTCTTTTTGAGAGAAAGATATTTGTGCAAAGTGCTTTTTTATCAGTCCATTCAAGTTGTGTGCTCCCACTGTCTCATCACGTAGGAACAGTGTTCAGATTTGAAAAACTTAATTTTGATTGGATGCGGTGGCTTGCCGCCGCTTCCAATGAAATTCACAGATCCGACGCACAGAAATATCTGCTGGATATGCCAAGGTATAGATAGGGTTATCGGAACCATGGCTAGCGAAGATGGAAATAAGTAAATTATGGCAATGGCAATGACAATGACAATATTGTTTTGGTAATGTAGGCCAGGGGCCCATAATACTACAGATCACACATTAATATACTGCAAATGATATAGAACTCCAAATTACAAATAGATTTAACGCAATTAAGTGAAAAAGGAAAGACAAAATATAGAAATAAATGTAGAAGATGAAACAGAACTAGCATTATATGACTACATAGTTGTGATTTTCCATACAGGCAGAGAAAAAAAAATAAACAAATAAAATAATAATTTAGTTACGTGTACATTTGCTCTCTTCTGTGAAATGCTGTAAAGACGTATTGTGCGAGTTGAAAAATTAAGATCTTGTTAATAAAAGATTTCTTCAATCGGGTGCTTTTTGCTACAAATAGCTTATATGAGTCTGTATGTAAGATCTAATTAAATGGGCATTACAAAAACGTGATATTCATCTCCTATGTTTTCTTTTTCACATAGCATGCATTGGGGTATGCCGTCCTTCCTCTATAGCTAAATTATGAGTTGAACAATGGAGTCTGCATGACGCATTTTGTAGATTTGTAGGTAAACTAATGGTTGTGTAAAACTGAACAGAAACATTATCATAAAATGTACTATAGAGATATGCCTTGTGTGATTTATTTACAGCTGATTCCAATCCTGATTTAAATTGTCTTTAAGACGTTATCTGAAATCCAACAAAAATACTTTCAATCTCCTACATCATGTGCCAAACAACTATACCAAATTCCATATATGAATAGTATGTCTTTAATTTTCGAAACCCATGTAACTTTACCAGACTTGTCGTTCTATTTCTTAAAACATAACATCATCTTGAATACCGGTTATCACCCATTCTAATCAACCTAATCCAATACATAATGCATTTACAATAATAGTTAAAACAAAGAGGTAGTCTTCCACATTCTCGTCGTAGTGGAAGTCAGTATGTGTGTCTCTAAATATTAGAAGTCTTGTGCAGAGCCTATCATATACCTTTTGAATTGTATGTGAATATTCATACCCCAGATTTCAGTGGCATATTTTAATGCAGGTGTAACCATAGCATCAAACTGATTGAAAGTTTCTGTCTCGGGAAATTTGTCTAATAAATAAATTATGTAAGTTATTAAATGAAAATTTCAGAGGAAATAAACGTTTTACGAATCAATTCCAAACTAATCCTTAAAAGATCTACACAAGTCACAACTGCATTGTCTAAAACGTCTTGAGGTATGGGCAAGAGAGGCAGAACTTTGTCACCTGGCTGAAAAATTCTTTCTTTGTGTTTTTATTATACCTTGTGTTTATTTTTGATTAGATAAGGTGAAGATAGTTTCTTGCTATTTCACAAGCCTTTGATAACTAATATTTAAAACCAGTAACATAATCAAAAGACTTTTATCTTTTAACAATTCAACTGTCCACGAAAAAATTCAAATGACTCTTAAACTGACTCTATGACAGCAAACAACAGTTAATGAACATTGTCATCCAAAAGTTCTGGTACCAAAGCAATATTATCGAATCATCTTCTTCAAAGTCTGATGAAATCTTTTCAACACTCCCTGTCATTCAGGATGATATGCAGATAACTTATATTGTTGGATACCCAATTCATACTTAATTTGATGCAATACTATTAATGAAATTAGAACTTGTTCATATCGGAAGGATTTGGGAAGACCAAAAAGTGTAACGAATTTTATGAAGGCTTTAACTATAGTTTTAGTCTTAATATTCCGTCATGGGATTACCTGCGGAAATCTTGACGACGCACAAATTATAGTATTAGGTAAAGACCGATACGGTCTAATATTATTTTGTAAATGGTTCGTCAAAAGCAGGAGCAGGTTGCAAATGATCCTCAGTCAGCACTTTCTTCTACTAACAATGAAATATACGAGCTTTGCCAGTACGTGCACTATGTAACTACAAAGCCCAGGAATCTTGTGGCCATTTAAAATTCTTAGCTGTGTTTTTTTTGTCATGATGGAGAAGCTGTTAGTTATTTCTCTTTATTTAACGAGGGTTTTAACCTAACATTTTAGTTAAAATCAAAACCTCAAACTTTCGTGAGGGAATTGCTTTCTGCTTGCTAGTTCTAATTCTTTTAATTTCATTTGCATTTCCACCTATATTTCTTCATTTATTATGCACAGTTAGATTTGCAAATGTCTTTTTTTGTATTTGCAATTTCATGTACATTTGTCTTTCTTATTTTTGCGTTGCATCTGTATTAGCAGGTTCACCTTTCTCTTTATTCTTTCTGAATATACATTTTCATTTACAAGTATTCTCCTACAATTTCGTCTTTCTTAATTTGAATATGCATTTGTCTCTCTCCTCTTTCTAAATTTGCAGTAGTCTACCGTTTTCCTCTTCTGAATTAAGATTTCCATAAATTGTTCTTGAAACTGAAGTTTACTTAATTCTATTTGCATCTAATTTTCTAAAATTTCAATTCTTTTATATTCAGTTCTGATCCAGACACACGTTCGCTAATTAACCTGAAATCGTACGATTCGAAAAGAATCGGAAATATTCCTTTCACCAAACTTTGCATGAAAATTTTGATTTTTTGTTTTAACAAAAATGATTTTACGTTCGAAATGGAATAGCGACTTTCAAGATCCAGTAACTCATCCTCTGTCAAAAATTTTAACCCATTCTGGGTCGGACTTTAAACAAAGCTCTCCACCCTATATAACATTGTGAAAGCTTGTTGGTTTTGCAATATGAAATCAAAAGGAACAGGGACTAAGAAAATTTTGAAACAAAAGGAATTTAATGTTCCAAATAATTCTAATATATCTTAAATATTTTTGAAATTCTGATCCCGGAAGAGCCCCCAGTTTCTGTTACGACTCTATGGTCATCAACTAAGTAACAGGCAGTGTCAACTCAACAAGTATTGTAGAACTCAACATATAATTTAATTATCAAAGTTATACAATAAAAAATTAAAAGGAACTTACAGTATTATGAATTGAATCCAAATTAATCCTAAAAATAATCTCCACATGTCAAAAAGAAACGAGTGTTCAAATTATGTCAGGATCATTGAATGTAGTGGTCTGCCAACAGTTCTGATCGATCACGATGACATTGCCCATATGTCCTTTGAATAAATTCACAATTGTCCCATAATAATATTTGTTTCCAACGAGCACTTTGTAATTCCAGTGAATAATCCAAAGAAATGCTCCTCAGAAATATATCTAAACACAACATTAAATTCGTATACAGACTAAGATGTTACAATAAAAACATCGGAAATAAGAAGGAAATGATTATCCAGCCCTTTTCACTTATATACAAACATAAAGGGTGAAAAACATTTTATTCCTAGAAACCACATGACATTTGGCAAATATGTCAAATTGTAAAAGACCACACCTGACCTAAGACATCCACTGGGGTATAGCTGAATTCTTCCAACAACCCATTTGACTGACCTGCGCAGTGGGAACTAATCGCAAACATTTTAAACAGGTTCATTATTAAAACGTTGACTAGAGCTATTATAGATCCTACGCATTCTAGAGACATTCTTAATATCTCATGGAATTTATACCCGTATTAAAAATTAGCTATAGATTATTACTACAATTTATAATCATGATCACAAAGTAAAAAAAAAATATAGATATGCATAAAAGACTGAGATATTATGCTTACTAAAATAGCTGCTGAGAGGAAGACCTATTGACAAATGAATCTTCGTGAGTCAAGAAAGTATCAGCTGTACGAGTAGTCTTTCTTAAGTTTTCGACATTTTTCTCAACAAAGGTCTTGACATCAGTACGGACTCGGATCTTGAACTCTTCTATTAATAATTGATGTTTGAGGTCTTAATAATAATCTTAATACCAAACACCACCTATCAAATAGTTGTTGTTTTTCCTTTGCAAAGCCAACAAGGCTTAATCAAGTTTCTCTTTTCTATAATTCCTAAATATTTTTCAATATGCATCAGGTACTATCTCGGAAAACTTCAAGATATATTCCTTAGCCACATCACAAACAGCACTTGTTATAGCGACAACAAAGTGTTGACTTCACGAGCTTTGCCAATAAGTACACTTTGCAATAATTAAGACCAATGCTCTCGTGGCCATTTAAAGTTTTCAGCTCTGCTATCAAAATGAGGAAAGTATTCACCAACTTCTTTTTCTTTAAAAGGAGGGTACTGACATTTCTGGAAGCATCACAACTGAACCTGTGCATAAAGTATACTTCTCCTGCCATTTCTAATTCTTTGACATCAGTTGCATTTCCTTTTATTAGTTTCTTTCTTTCTTTCTTTCTGCATCGCGTATCCCTTCATTTTCCTCTCTCTACATTTCTATCTATTTTTTTCTGCCTTTGCATTTGCTACTCTTCTCTATCACTTTGCATTCTTATTTCCTGTCTTGTTTTTATCTCTGCCTTTGCATTTCTCTTTCTCTTTTCTCTCGCTGCATTTGGACTTCGCTTCCATTTTACTCTTTAATTTTCAAATTCTCCATTTTTTTCTGAAGCTGACTTTTTGATAATTTCCATCCATTTGGGTTATTTAACAGCAATTCCTCTAATTTCAAATCAAAACAGGATAGAGACTTTCTAATCAAGTATTGTTATCGCCCAATGTTTCCGCTAAATTTGGAATAAAAACTGTTTTTATTTCTTGTTTTATTAAAGATGATTTTACTTTCAAAATGCCAAAAATGTCTGGCAAGCTCAGGTAACTAGTCCTATTTCATAAACTCTAACCCCTTCTGGGTAGGATTTGAAACAAAGTTTACTACATTAGATGACATTGTTAAAATATAGTGATTTCACTAAAAAAATTTAAATATGTAAAATTAAAACTGGAAACGAAGTCAATTTAACTTATAAAGCAATTTTAATTTCTATGAAGCAAATCAAAGACATTTAATTCCCGGAATAGCCACCAATTTCCGTAAAGACTCTTTGATTTTTAAATAAGAGGCAGAAATAATAAAATATAAAAAAAAACGCACTAGAACTTAAAGCAGGAATGAACAATTTGGTTTATCACGACATAAGACACAATAAACTGAGAGGATGTGGGTCAAATGTCCTTTTTTTAGAACGGTCTCTCTAGGAAAGTTTTTTAAAATAAGGCTAAACCTTGAACTCAGATATAAAACAAAAATATTTGCAACCTTCAGTAATAACTCCAAAATCGACAAAAGCTATCTGTCTAAATATATTGTTTGCTTGTTTGTGTGTTTGTAATGTTGCCTTTTTAACGTAGCTTTAACAAATCTGAGTGATATCGCTACGATGTCTGCAGTGTGGCAGTGTATACGTGATGTCTAGCATTGGGGCATCATGCCGCAGACATGTGGCATCATGACCCACACTAACATCTTAATGCTGAACGCCAAGCGAGGCAGCCGCTAGTA
>JAECUM010036719.1:0-36241 GCA_016617855.1 Megalonaias nervosa | reverse complement strand
GTCCAGATGAGCTATTTATTGTTAGGAATTTTTTGTTTAAATATTTATTTACAAAGTAGCAGAGACGTGTACATTCAGGGATTGGAAACTGCTAATCAGTATCACGATGCTCCAATGACATAATGCAAAACTATACAATCTTGCAAGATTTTGTTTGAGAGACAGCAAAGAAGTGGACAGAAAGTGCAGAGGGCACATGCTGCCTGTTGTAAGGCAAAACTAAAGACATTTAAATAGGTGCAAGTGTTGTCTCATAATTGAAGGTTCTGAAGAGATCATCTTTAAACATTGTTGGTATCTGAAATTTAAATTTTCGTTTAATTTGGTTAAAATTGACAGGATTTCATAAATTAAAGTCTGGTATTTGGTGATACTTTTCTCCTCATACCATAATACATTTTTGCTACTGCTAAAGGATATAATTAATATCATATATATCAATGCAAGATATTGTTCATTTGCTCAAAGTTTGAAAAGGAATTGTGAAATTCATGTTTAGTTCTAATTGGTCAACATGTTTGACATTAAACAATTTATTTTATGTAGGAAGGATCATTGTGGACTTAACCCAGGTAAGTTTACATGATGGCTGTAGTGGGCACAATATAATACAAGGGCTCTGAGTTTCCAATCCATGTATGTATTAAGCCCTTATTAATCTATATAGATTGAGAGCACTGGATGCTAGGACGAGGAGTATGTAAGTTGAGAGTGCTGGACCATGAGGTACTTTCAGTAGGCATTTTGACATAAATACCAGGGAATATGTCATCTCTAGATGACTCTTGGACCTTTTTGTATTATAGGAGAAACTCCCATCGAGCATGTAAAGGCAAAGTTTCCTACACTGCCAGTGACAGTGAAATAGCAGACAATGGACCTGACTGGTTAGAGAGTGGTAAGCAAAGCTGTCAGTTCATAAAAGAAAACAAATATGGTGGACATGAGGATAGGAAAATGGGAAAAGACTGGAAAACATTTTTTTCGTTAAAAATTCCCCCATTGGAATGATCAGAAAGCAGAAGTGATATACTGATTTTATGCCAGATATCTGTATTATATGCATCATCCAGGCTTTTCCAAGAAAAATTACTGAATGTTTGCCAAAAAAATAAAAAAAAACTTTTAGTTATCAATTTCATTTGACCCAGATTGTGGGAATTAATCTTGGGTATTGTCAATAATAATAAACAAGGCAGGTATTAATTAAACTGTACAGTGATCTCACATTACATTTGTGGATCATGGAGGCCAAGAAAGTGTAGTGGGTTGAAAGAACATTATCCAGTGGTCTGTTACAAACAAGCTGTATCTGTAATGTTCTATAATGCATGTTAAATATAAAATTGGTATATTTTATTCTTGTAAGCACATTATAAATGGTTATCGTCTGGCAGCCACGAACTAAAATGTCATGAAAAAAAAAGCAGTTGGAACTAAATGCAGCAAAGTTAAAGATATTCTTGACCATGTCCTCCTAATATGTGAAACCATTTTAGTGAGGGGTTCTTAAATTGAAGAGCACTGTATTAAAAAATCCTATAAACATAGAATTCTTGTATTTGTTTATTGCAGGTTTGTGCTGTTTACCTTCATTAACATAAATTTGTGTGGTTTTACAAAAAAAAATCGAAATTTATGAGTACATTTCCATTTAAGAAGGTAGTCCCATTTTCCATACAGATGGATCCATTTGGATCTTAGAATCAACGAAGTTGTATGATTAACTATATATGGTTTAATTTACATGGTATAAAGACAAATATATCCACCTGTGATGAACCTGTTACAAAGAGAATATGTTACAAGTGTTGAGACTACAATACAGCTGTTTTTAGTTTATTTATTTTGATTTGAATACTAAAATTTTAATGGGTTACACATCTGAAATGCTTTTTTTTTTGGCAGGTGGATGAGACGGCTTTGGTTTGGGATCATGAGCAGTCAGGTTCCAATATTGTATGAAGTTATTTTGAGCTTTTGGCTTATGACACTGTTCATAGTGTAACAGATATCTCTAAGATTACAAAACATTAATGTTGGTAATTTTCTCCTATCAGACAGCAGAAGTTTTATCAGAGGAAATTACTATTAAACCTACAATCCTTATTTTTGAAGGTATTGTCACTGAAAGTGAGATTTACAGAAATTCACACAAATGAAATCACCTTTATTCCTATGAATAAAAAGTTGTTGAAATAATTCATTTGGATATTGACTTTGGAAAAGCACACTTTTTTAGAAAAACAATAGTATGAGCTTGAAAATGACGAAATTATATATATTACTATTACATTAATATATAGCAAGCATCTACCTAGTGTCATTTGGTAACACAGCTACCCATCATGTCGGTTTTAATTTATGAATGGTTAAATCCACATGCTGATATACCAGCAATAAGGAGACCATAATATACTTTATCAGATAAATTTAAATTCCAGTAGAGTGGCCGAGATATACCTATATCCAGCTTGCTGGATGCTGGAAATGTGGAGGCCACAGCATGCGACAAAAAGGAAATTGCATCACACAAAAGAACTCAATATTTTTCCCATCAAGAGGCAGGTTGTCATCCAAAATTGACTTGTCTCCACTTTAATTAAAGTTAGGAAATTTGGCATGTCCAATTATCCATCACTACATTATTCAGTCTGGTATTGTTTCTGCATAGACAAAGGTGTAATCATTGGTTTGATACCAGATTATCAGCATGAAGCAGTGAAACATTACTACATAAATTAATCCAGAATTGTCTTTTATGTAAGTACATTCGAGTCCTCGACCAGGCTAGATTTTGGTGATATTAAGATTCAAAATTGTCAGTTTGTGTCTGTTTTGGGGAACCACTCCAGTGGCCAGAGTGGTTAGAGTGTTCACCTCGGATGTGGTAGGTCGCATGTTTGAACTCTGACCGAGTCATACCAAAGACTTCCCCCCCAAAAATGGTACTAGCACTAGCCCCGCTTAGCACTTAGCATTAAGAGGTTAATATTAGGACTGGTTGGCCTGGTGTCAGGATAATGTGACGGGGGGGGACATCATGCTACATGTCTGTGGCATGATGCCCAGTGCTAGACATCACTATAAACTGCCACACTGCAGATATTGCAGCGATATGATTGGAAAATTTTTAAACTTCATTAAAAATCCAAATCACACACACACACACACAGAGTTTTAAGATTCAGTTTAGTATATATATATATATATATATATAGATATATTGTGAGTAGCCAGCCTAATATGATTTTAGTTGGTCAGATCCTAAATCACTGACTAGTGAGTATTTAGTCCATAGATGCCATTCAAATGGTTACATTTCACTTTTCAAAATTTTGCACATGTATATTCCTACCAGTCCTAAATCTAAGAAGAGTTGGGTTTTAAACTCAAACAAAGTGCTTGACTCCCGTGTATTTAGATGTTTATGAAGGCTTTTTTTGTACAATATGCTTCAGTTTAAGGGACAGTGAAATGTGATATTTGTTGCCCAGCAATACTTACCCAACTAGTTTCAGAATATTTATGATACAAGTTATAACCATATTCCATCATTATCATAGTATCCTCACATAATATCTTTGTTTAATTTTCTAAATTGATTTTCTCAAAAATATTTTAGGCATTTTGTTCATGTTCCATGCTTTTAATAAAACAGAAGCCTCAGATTTGGGTTCTCAGGTTCCAGATGACTTGAATTCATCCAATTGTTTGTTTTAGAATATGACTACTCGACAGTGATCTTCAAGATGATAACGATTGTGGAATTCAGAATGTTAAGCCTCAGGACAACAATCAGAATGTCAACCTTTATAATGCTAGTCAGAATAGTCAGTTTGGTGACAGCATTCAGAATGTTAACCTTTGTGATGCCAGTCAGAATCATTAAGTCAGCTTGAGGACAGCAAGCGGATTGTTGAACTGGATGAAGCCAGTGAGATTAGCCAGCTTGATGACAGCATTCAGAATGTTAACCTTTGTGATGCTGTCAGAATGGTCAGCTTGATGACAGAAATCAGAATGTTAACCGTTGTAATGCCAGTCAGACTAGTCAGCTTGTGGACAACAGTAAGAATTTTAACCTTTGTAATGCGAGTCAGAATAGTTAGCTTGATGACAGTAATCAGAATGCTAACCTTTGTGATACCAGTAAAAATAGTCAGCTTGTGGACAACAGTAAGAATGTTACCTTTTGTGATGCCAGTCAGAATAGTCAGCTTGAGGACAGTAAGCAGATTGTTGAACTTGATGAAGCCAGGGAGATTCGCCAGCTTGAGGACAGCGTTAAGAATATTAACCTGTGTGATGCCAGTCATAATAGGGAGCTTGAAGACAGCAGTTGCATTGTTGAACTTAATGAAGCTGGTGAGAATAGCTAGCTTGATGACAGAAATGAGAATGTTAACCTTTGTGATTGCAGTCAGAATAGCCAGCTTTATGACACCAGTTGGATTTTTGAACTTCATGGAGCCAGTGAAAATGGCCAGTTTGAGGACATCAGTCAGAAATGTTGACCTTAAATTTTTGATGCCAGTCGGAATAGCCAGCTTGAGGACAGCAATCAGAATATCGACCATCATGATGTCTGTCAGAGAGACAGTCTTGATGATGTTGACCAGGTTGATGGCAGTAGGCAGGATGTTTACCGTAATGATGCCAATCAGAATGGCTGGCTTGATGACAAAAGTCAGAATAGCCACAAGCTTGATGTTTTCAGAAGGAGTAGTCACCTAGATAATGGCATTAAGTTGTGACCTTAATTGTCAGGTAAGAAAAATGACCACATTGTTGGGCATTATTTCATCTCGAAGACAGCAGTCTGGGATTAGTATCATTTTGCACTGCTGCCTCTGTTTGGTATATAGATGTGAGCATTTAGGCTGTATATTACTTGGAGCAGTTTTGTCCATATTTTTATCGCACTTCCAATGAAGGTGACTTGATGACTATGCAGACACTCCATCCCTTTTGATTTGACCAAAACATTTAGGGCTGTTCTGTTTAAACATACATGGTACCCAGGGAAGGCAGTTTTTAAAAAAATATATGCCAGGGTACTTTGATTTCACATAGTTAGTATTAAAATGTTAAGAAAATTCTAAATTGCATCTGTGGGTGAGTACCCCACTTTAAAAGTGCCTTCCTTGGGTCCCCTGTATGTTTTAATGGAACAGCCCTTACTGAAATGACTCTCATATTGAGGATTTATTAAATAAATGCAAAGTGTATACAAATACAATTGTTGCAGTAAAATATTGATATTGCAGTGCATGTCTGGGTTTAGTCTACATCTGGGTTTTCATATCAGATTCAGTGGAGTTGGTTAGAGAACCAGACAAACCTACAGGAGTACCTTGGATGCTTTAATCTACCAATAAGTTTCATATCACAGACTAATACATGATCAAACAATTGACATGAAATTATAAAATTGAATATTCTGATTCTTGGATGTGCCTGGAAAAAAGCAGGAAAGGCAGCAATTATATGTATTGGACAAAATGTAATGTTGATTTGAGTATTGCTCACAGCAGAAGAGATGACTACTGCCACTTAGAATAAAAATGACAAAATAACTCCCCAAACAGTCGATACACAGTTAAGAGATATAGCAATCAGCCATCAGATTACATCGTATTTGGAACTTAAGTTTCTCAAACTGAACTCTAGGTCTAAGTGTACTTTTAAAAAAAGTTTAGTTTGAACATAATATTGCCTTCATCACATCAGATCACACTTCTTGAATTTTTAAAGCTGACAGTAATGTTAAATTTATTTTGTTATATCTTGCTGAAAAGTTGATCTTACCGAACAGTAACTGCCTTACGGACGAGGTCTTGCTTTGGTTGGTATGTCAGACAGTGAGACAAAGGAGTATCATATGTATATCCACGTGCACTTTTCCGTTGTTAAGTTTTGATTGAAACTAATTTAAAATCGCCAGAATTTGTGGGATGACTACAAGGTAAATTTTAGTTCACCCCTTTGAAATAGAGTTGAGCCTTTTGTACTACCCTCACTGAAATTTGAGAACAAAATTATGCCAAAAACTTGTAACCTGATATAGGAGTTTGTTTTGCCTTCAAAGTTCATTCTGCAGACCCTTTTGGGGTAGTTTTCACAGCTTTTCAAAGTGATGTTTAGTTTGTTCCTAATGAAATACTTTCTAATTTTATGTTCAGTATGACTTCATATGTAGTAATTTGAAATTTGAATGATTACTCACTTTCCTTTTTAAATGTTGGAGTGACCACATGGGATGACTATACTGCATAACGTAATATCAGAAGCTACACTAATTGTAACAAGATTTAAGTTCACACTTTGACCAGTTGAGCTTCCGACCCATCTTACAACTATTGTTAGAACATTTGAGTTTTACCAGGGTGGTCATTTCAGGGGGAAATCAGTTAAATAAGGTAAAATATTTTCTTCTTTTGCAGAAACCTAGCTGTTATTGCCTATATTGCCATCAGATAATTACTGATAGAAAGCTAAACCAAAACATCCTGAGGAAACACAAATTTGAGGAGGAAATAAAGACTGCTATGTTCCTGCCCAAACAACTACAAAATAAGTTTTTGAGGACAAGTGAAGGGAAGGAATATACCAATTTAATCTTAAATTCATGATGAAACCAAAAATGCAGTTCATGAGGGAAAACTCAAGTATGATGATGGCTTAAGAATGTGTTCTGGCTGTTAGAGATTTTTGTCAAACCATTCCTTTTTCAAGCATAAATAAACTTGCATAAGTTTAACCACAGATGCTATGAAGCCAAAGCTTTTGGCTAGCAAAATCATTCACAAAGATAGAGGGTTTGTGGAAGAGATCCTGAACAAGTTTAGGACTAACAAGTTATGTTGCACAGATTCCCTTACCCAGAAAGTTGGACATCAACATTTTTGCCTTCGAAGATGTGAAAGGGAAAATAAGATGAAGAAAGAAAGTTTGTTATGTCAGAAATGAGGGATCTGGCCATTATTTATTGCATTTAAATCATTATCATCAGAAAGTGTTACCACAAAAGAAATGTTCCAAAGGGATCATTTATCAGTTTTAACAGAAGCAATTGAAAGAATAGTGGAAACCAGTGAAGATGGGAGAGAAAAGTATGGATTAAAATTGACGGAATGCTATCATCCAGAGAACTATCAAATCCCTGAAAGGATACTATACAGAAACAATGCA
Organism: Megalonaias nervosa; assembly: GCA_016617855.1. Classification (NCBI taxonomy): domain Eukaryota; kingdom Metazoa; phylum Mollusca; class Bivalvia; order Unionida; family Unionidae; genus Megalonaias; species Megalonaias nervosa. The sequence continues at coordinate 29,047 of JAECUM010036719.1, read as the reverse complement.
GGATGATAAATATGATGAAACAAAGAAATTTCAGTTGGCATATTCATTTTATTCACATGAAATGTTCTGGAGTGCAAGATATCCGTGCATCTCAAGTTCAGTTGATAAAGCCTGACGTCCTGAACAGTTACCTGAAGAGGAATAATTAAAGAAATTGAAAATATTTATATCTGAACAAACCAAACTTGTTAAAGACAAATTTGACATCTCTAAGTATGCTTGGCTGAGGTCTTTGGTGGTTTGCATTCTCACATTATATAATGGGAGACTTGGTGAAGAACCATCATGAATGCTTCTCTCACAGTGGGAAGATGCTGAAGATGGTGTTTGGCTTCCATCAGATCAAGTTTTGAAAATTGAAGACGATTCAGAGAAATATCTTGCTGGTCAGTTTCAGCTGGCCTATCTCCATGGAATAGGAAGGAAGTTTGTTCCAGTTTTACTTACCGAAGATATGATAGAACCAAATAGTTGCACAGAGACGAGCACATGGGATCAAGGAGATCATCTTTTTATTTGGAACAAGACCTTTCAGTAGCCACTGCTCAGGGTGGCATTCAGTTAAAGCTTTTTTGTATACAGGCTTAAGTGAAGATAAATGCTACAGAATATAGAGTACACAGAATTTCAACCATTTATGCAAGTCTTGTTATGAGTCTTGAGCACCAGAGGATTTTCCTGGATCATATGGGTCATGAGGCAGCCATCAGCAGGGATAATTACCAATGCACCATTGGGATAAAAGAAGTTCGAATGTGAGAAAGTTGCTGGATAACATCGACAGAGGTACTTTTTTCTTATTTTGTCAGTGGCAACTGTGCTACCTTATCACCACAGATTTGGTTCATAATTGATGTCACCGACATGAAAAAGATGTCAGTGACGTATGCAATAAATGTATTTTTAAAACATTCTTTCAATTGGAGCCGACATATCCAAGTGAGACTGTGTTAGTTCTCCACAGTTGTGACGTACAGTTAGTCGTTTTTTAATTAAACTCTTATATTGCCATTAATATTTAGTCCATTTGGATTTAAATCAATTAGATGTATATGTAATGGCAGTGGTCCCACAGACTTGATAAGATTTCACTGTGCATCATTTGCATATGCTTCCTCCATCTGTCCATGTGTCTCCTTTTCATTTACACTAATTTTATGTCCTATCCATCTTCCTTTACCATACCATGGAGGTAGTTGGCAGTTTAGAGAAAGAAGAAACCTAGTTTTATTGAGATGAAAGGTGTCAGGCTCATTTCTTCACTAATTTAAAGATTCCCAAAATAAGTCACATTGTTCTCCAACACGAGCTATGCTGGTAGAAACTATCTTAAGTTTTGTAATTATACTGATCTGTTGCAAAACATTTCTGTCAGGTACTTCAGCGAAAACTAGAAAACTGCCAGTGGTGTTGCAGCAGTCCTCAGCACTAGGGAAGTCCATACCACCAGAGACCAGAAGGATCCAGGGTAAAAAAGAAGTCAGTGAAAGGTGCATATTTTTGTGTCTGTAGGTTGTTTAAATACTACTGTACTATTTCTAAAGCTAATCTGATTTAAGCTGCTTCAAGCTTCGAGATAAATGTTCTATAGCCCTTTACCTCGTAGAGTATATGGCTCTGTAGGCTGTTGATATAAATATACCAAACTGTGCAGTGTGCTATAAATAGAACATCTGTATATTTGACTCCATACACATAGGCCTGCTTGTTAACATTGTTAATAGTACACATGTATTATCTATGGCAAGATTTAAGAGTAAACTCTGCGTTTTTAGTTGTGTAATTATTTTTGACAGTAAAATTTATATTTGCTCTGAAATCTTGAGAACTCATTTTTGGATCACGTGTGAGATTTTAGATGCCATAAAAGTAGGAGATAAATATTAAATGCCATCAGTTTTGAACTAGTTTATATGCAAAACCAACAATTATTTTACAAAATTGACAAACTAAAATTACCAGTATGCAAAAACCACTGAAGATATTAGAATAATCTGAAAACCATTTGGAAACTTTTTAGGGAGTTAGGAGCTGAAAAAGCCCATAAACCATGACGTGTTACTCACTGAAATCAAATGGTATTAGTTTTGAAAATTCTAATGAGCAAATAGTTCAAGTATTCACTAATATAGCTTCCAGCATTAAGGAACCTTTTTTAGAATCTCTCAAGAGAGAGGTGGCTAGTAAGTTCAGTATAATTTTGGGGGCTAAATAATTTGGTACCACTGTTTTGCAGGACATCTCATCCTGCTCAACCTACTTTAGATTTTCCAACAGTTAATTTTTGGGGAGGAATGTTGTAGTAGAAAAGGTTACCGACATTGCTGCCAGACAAAAATGACATGGCAGTTTCATGGATCAAACAGTTACTCTGGTCCTCTGTCAGAAAACAGACAAATCTGCCAATTATAAACAAAAGAAAATGCTGAGACGACCAATTGCCCAAAATCAAAGGTGGAATGAATACTGTGTTGAAAGTTATGAATTTATGTTATGGTAAGCCAAAACACAAAACTAAAATGTATCAGTGATGATCATTTAAGTGAATGATACTGTATGCTGGTTATGCAATTTTTATAATTAAAGATGTGTTTCATCTCATTTTTTTCATCATGTTGTTGAATCACTTATATCTCTGAAAAAAACTTTAAAAAATGCTTGAGCGCGTGGTTCAAAGTAAATAAAGTAGCAGTTTACATCTTTGTTTAAATGTGATTTGGAAGAGTGAGATTTAGTAAAGACAATAAATAAAGCAAAAATCTGCATATAGTATTTTTGGGAAAAAACAACGGTATACCATTTGCATTGTGTAAGTACTAGTTTGTACACAATATTATGGTATCAGTCACCCAGTAAACTCCAAAGCGCTCTGTGAATTATTGAAGTTTTTGTTTACTTTATTTTATATCAGAAAAATCAGAAAATACGCACATGCAACATAGTAATATATATTTACAATCATAGTAGTTTATAATAATTTCTTGATGTAGTAAATGAACAAGAGCTGGTCATTGCTGATTGTAGTAATGTGATTTTGCCAATTTTGTCTAGACATTTTTTGCCATCTGTAAGAGTTGGGACACCGAAAATGCTATAATTTTTAAATGCACATAAATCTTGGGACACGAAAAATATTATTTGCTGTTTAATGACTGAATCCTCATTTTACAATCACATCGATAATAATTGTTAATAACACGCTGTTTTTAATGAAGTTGTTCGTTATTCTGTATAAATAACATTTATTTTCAAAATGTCCAACATTTGAAAGATAGTTCCAACTAGTTTCAACAATCATCACGCATACATGAAAACATCTGTGTATTACATCACTGCTTTTTGTTTTGTTGATTAGTCTGGTTCCTGGAGTGGTTTGTAATACTATTTTACCAAGTCAGGAGTCGGAGTAGCAGGAAGCTAGACTAACTGTTGATACATCACCAAACAAGATTCCTTTTTTTTCAAAACCTAGCGACATTTATTTCATGAGGCAATCATCTATGTCGAAACTCAAATTTTGTATTGTTCAGTTAGTACAATATTGATGTCATGATTTAATTGAAGTGATAGTGAAACTTCTTATTATCCTGATGATATCTTAAAGTGCCAGTTCAGGAATTATCTGAAACTCACTTGTCCACAATGGTCCATATCTGTGAAATCAAGCTCTTTATTTTGCAAAGTATTCATTTTTCTTGGTTGCCTTGCTGTCTTTGATCACAATTATGAATGAGTCGGTAGTTAATGTTACATACACAATAACATGTATAACAGTCTTCGATTGATCAACTGAAGTGAGTTCACCCAACATACGACCGGGGTCGCTAGATTTTAAGTTTGATGGATTTGCATGCCTTCTAACTTTTCTTTTATTCAACCTCCTTTATTTGATTCAAAAGACATGTCTGACATGATAATACAAAGGAGGCCAGCTTTTAATTCAGTACAGCAATACAACCAATACTTCTGCAGGTCAGTTATCAAAACAAGGTCGGGACTTAATTGGGTTCTCAGACAAATGCCTGCGGACATAGCTGACACATTTTATGTTTAAATACACATTGCATTAATGATGATTACACTTAAGAGGAACTCAAAGATAGACTTGAAACACAAATTTCACTTAATAAAATTTTCAAAAATTTAATATTTAATTGTTTATGTACTGCCTACACCAGGCATAAGTGACATTTTCATTGATCGAAATTTCCTTGAATATCTTTAATTACGATGTACTAAGAATGTTGTTTGGAAAGAAACTGTAACCAGTTAAGTGACTTCTTATGAAAAGCTGATAATTTCAAAATGTTGATTAAAATTTCCAGGTCCTCTCTACCATTTTCGACCATAAAACGAGCGATATATTGACGTTTCAGTGAGCAATTTCGATCGCAATTTTCTTGAAGTTCAACAAATAGGGATCAATTTGGGGGTGTGTGTATTTTCTGGTACAAAAAATGGGATCCACGCCTGACCCCGCATTATAAGCAGGTTCACGAGTTATCAGGGTGTGAGTTATCAATGGAGTGGTGTATTGGTTATCCTTAGCAATTGTGATGTTTTTAAATCTCTATTATAAGCTCTAAAGTTTTAGGGTATGTCATATCACTTCCAGATGGCTCAGAAAATACATTCTCATCATATTCATCACTTTCATCATTGCCCTGATTGCTTTTACAAAACCACGATATAGGTTCTTTGTAAAGATAGAAACCACATGCACTTTTATTAACAATAAATCATGAGTTTGACCCAGTTTTTCACAATGATAATTTATTAAAATTTATTTATATGATTCTGAAAACAGAAAACGAGTGTTAAAAGTGTGATATATACATAATCTTAATATGGTCTGCATGATCCATCAAACTTCATTATTTATATTCACTTTATGTATGTAAAGTTATCTGACTTGCATCCAGAGCTTATCATTCCAGTAAAATTGCTACCTACAGAATTTAGAATCAGTTTCACTCCAGTTTGTTTGTTTGCCTGTGATGCATACAAGTCAGCATAATATAATGATAGACACTGTGTAAATGCTTTCAGCAACCTGGTCTGGAGAAGAAACTGATGAATTAAAAAAGGTCTTCAAAGACTTCTTCTCTGTCAGTACATCTAACACTAATTGCAACAGCGGGCATCTACCAAGTAAGTGCTTCCATATTTTCTCCATATGTAATTTATTTGCCTCCAGTTTGAAATGCAACTGATTTTTTTTCTCCTTGTGTTTTGAATTGAAATATGTAGCTTTGTTAATTTCCTGTAACTATTTCCAGTGTGACTTTTTGCACACAATAAATTTTCAGCAAATTTCTAATCTCTGCAGTCCATGACAATGGTCAAGTCTTCATAGTCCAGCTTTTAAATGTTTTTATCGCCTGTTGTTTTATTTTGCTGTGTCTGGAAGCAACTGTGACCCAATGGTCAGCAGGCTGGTCTCAGAATCAGAGTAGTGCAGATTTGAATCCTGCCCAGTGCATCTCTGGTCAGTAGAAATTATAATTTTATGGGCATTTTACTTTGCTGTCTCTGCCTTCATACTAAATAGTCTTTCATGTAATGATGTGCCATTAAACACTAACAGATAAAAAATTGGCTGTTTCTGGTATGAATACTGTTAATAAAATTTGATACTGTGATCATTTTAAATATCTTTTCTGCCTTAGATGGACATGAAGTGGTTTAAGATCACAACTTGATGAGCAATCACAAAGGCTGGGAAATGCTGCTTATATTTGTTTGTTTTTTTTCTATTACAGATAAAGAAGAAATAATTGATTTTCTAAAGAATCACATGCGCAGTGTCTGAAGTCCCTGAATATGCAACATTCCCTTTATAAAAACATGAACAAAACTATTTAATGATAGAAGGACAATAAGACAGAACATTAATAGGCATCAAAATAAGTTGATTAGACAGAGCTTGTCATGTCATGTCTGTTATTGCTATGACCTTTCCTTAATATTTTGTGACCTTAAAATTGTAAGCATTGCCTGTAGTAATCTGGCACCTTTCCACTCCACCATTGGATGGCAAAATGTTTATTCTTCTATGGCGCTTATTTAAATGAACTTTTAAAGAAATATTTCTCAAGATGGCCCCCATTTGCACTAAAAATCTCTGTGCATCATTTTAAATGGCTGCCAGAGTAGTGACATGCAATCTTGGTTTCCATGATACAGGGAAAAATCAGGAGAAATGATCAATTTTTTTCCCAACTCTGAAAAGTCATTGAATTTTGCAAATATTGTTAAAAGCATGTCAGGAACAACGAGGGAATTTCTGCCACCACTTGATAAAAGATTGAAACAGTTATGTAATTGAGTTGTAACTGAACTGATCATAAGTTCAATTTATTGATTTCTGACCAGAATATTTGGCGGTTGCAGTACGGATCATTTTGGTGCTTGCCACAAACATATTTGTATGGTTATTCCAAACACTCAGTGAATTAGATTTGTCCAGTAGTCTAGTTAGTTCACAGGCAAGCTAGATATTGGTTTCTTCCTTACATGGAAGGCATGAAAATCAGTCTAGCATCTCAGTAAGCCAACATGGTGGCGGCATAGGGTATCCACTTAGCAGATGGCCAAGCAAACAAAAACGCTGTTACATTGAGTCATACCAGTATGAACTTGATAGGAAACTTACTTATTTTCTCAGAAATTGCAAGTATTACCATTGTTATGTCTTTGATATGCTGAAAGATGAAACTACAGCATTGATGAAATTTGACCTAGTACTCACCATTTGCATTGCTACATGTTCATCACATCTTTGGTCCAGTAGTTGCATGATATCAACAATAACCCATATCAAATGTAGAAAAATAATCAAAAATATTTAATGAAAGTTGTATAATGTTTGTAATAAAAAAGCCCTAAAGAACACAAAAATTCTCTTTATATTTATTCCGTGAATATTCATGAAACCTGGAGCACGTGTCAGCAGTGGTTTTGTTGTTAGTATCAGGTGATGCTTTGTTGACATGTACTCTTGTTTGATGAATTTGGCTCTGTCCAGGTTGCTGCAACAGCAAGAGGTTTCTGACCGTTTTCTGGGAAAAAAATAGGTTGAGAATTTTTGTGTCCTGTTGGGTGTTTATAAAAGGTATGTTACTTCTGTTTAATATTTTTGAATTTTGGAACATTGGAAAGGGGTTTATTGCTGATGTCATGTGACTGTTGGACTTGGGATGTCTTAGGTTGAGAGGTTTTTGTAGTCGTGTGACAAGCAATGCAAATGGCAAGTACCACGTCAGGTTTCATCAATGCTGTAGTTTCATATCGCCTGTCAGCGAATTAAAGACATAACAGTTATAATACTTGTAATTTCTGAGAAAATAAATAATTTTCATATTGATTTCATGTAGATACTATTTAGTGTAACATTTTTTTTAAATTTGCCAGGACTGCTGACAAGTATCTACTAGATGCCACTACCATATGGTGGCGGCAATTCCAATTTTTTGATAGGCAGTTGGCTCAGACCTCTAACCTCAGCATAAATGTCCAAATGAAAAATTTTGTGGGAATATTAAGAGCAAATCGGAATTAGAAAGCAGACTGCCATTCCTTATAGAGTAGTGAGTCAAAATTTGTAGTCTAAAATGTCGACTCAGTGAGCTGAACTTTGGTGCTAAACTATTACACTGTTATATATAGTTTGAAGTATTCAGATCTTAATTAGGTCACAGGAGAAATGGGAGATTGTTGTTTCTTGTATTATATATTAAGAAATAATACTAGCCCCTGTACCAATACAGGTTTGAGGACTGGATTATTCATTACAAGCAGACATGTTGATTTTACGGAAAATTCAATCCTTGTTTATACAGTATTGTATAATTTTTAAGGTATTTTTGTCAAAATTTAAATGAACTCTTTGTAATTAAGTCACTTTAAGTGGTGGACTTTTTACCAAATCGTCTTAAATAGTTTAACTTGTTTGAAAAATCTTGTTAGTTTTGGTTTTTATTGGCTCAGAGTAATTAGGTGTTTAAATTTTTCTTTACAAGACAATATTCTAATAGATTGTGTTTTTTATACTGTGATATGAAATGTTAATATTCTATAGCATACATATTGATTGCTAGCTTGATCTGCAACTGATTTTTCTGATTTTTATATAATTAAAGGTTTGAAAGGAAACAACTAATTTATCTTCATTGTGTTATTGTTTCCTGATACCAACATAATGCAGTTCAGCCAAGTCAAGTTTAAATTTTATTGTGTAAATTGAAATGACTTTATATGCTAATTTGTATGAAAATACATTATCAAACTTGTTTCTTGTGATACATTTTTGGTTTAGTGCATGATCATATATATGACTCTGATATTTTGGCAGAGTCATGAAATAGAATCATCTTTTGATTTTAAAATTTCGTGTTTTTAAGCTTAAATGTTCCTTAATTTCATTAAGTACATATATGAACCTTGAAACATAAATTTCATTCTGGAAAAACAATGGAAATGACATGGAAATTTGTCTTAAAAAATCTTGGAACCATGTGTAATTTTTCAGGTTTGAATCATCCAAATTCATTGGATTAAATTTTGTAGTTTCCTTTTGATGATCCTCTTGAGAGTTTTTACTGTTCATCAACCAATATGGTTATATGAGTAATTCATTTTGCCTGTAACAAATGTCAGAAAGTTGAGACATAGTGGCCACAATGTCCATCTGTCCACAGATTCCATATTTTAACAACTGAAGTTATAGGAGAGATCAAACTTAGATAAATAAACATGAAATGGTTGAATTTTTTTTAATGGTCAGTTTGTACAAGTTTTTGGGAATTACCTGAGTCTTCTATTTTGATTTATTAGCTTTTTACAGATTGACAAGGGGCTTTGAATATCTCCAGGGATAAGGGGAGCACAATGTCTTTGGTCAAGATCATAGAGTTTAAATAAAATCATTGGCAGTAGCTATGCTGGCTGTTTACACTTGAGATTATCACCAGACTTTGCACACAATTTTAAAAGTGAACAAAAATATCCCATATAATTTGTTTGGTCAAAAGATCGCAGGTTAGAGTAAGAGTGAGAGGGATCAGTTTAAAACTTCTGCAGGTGATCTTGTTTTAGTTCCCATAGATAGGTATAATCTACTTTGCATACAGCTTAAGTATATGGGTAGCCCTCCCCGTGTGCCCACACTCAACTCAGTTAAAGCAGGTGTGTGTGAGATCTGGATTTTTAATGTAGCTTTAACAATTTTTCAGTCATATCGCTACGATGTTTGCAGTGTGGCAGTTTATAGTGATGTCTAGCACTGTGGCTTCATGCTGCAGACATGCAGCATGATGTCCCACCCAGGCACATTATCCTGAAACCAGGCCGACCAGTCCTAACACAAACCTCTTAATGCTGAGCGCCAAGCGAGGCATGCAGTTAGTACCATTTTTATAAGTCTTTGGTCTGACTCGGTCAGGGATTGAACCCACAACCTCCCACATCCGAGATGGACACTCTAACCACTAGGCCACTAGAATGGTTAGTTAGAGCAGGAGTATGCTAGATTGAGCTTGTTGTTTGCACATTCATTACTCTTTTCCTGCCTAGTCTGTTATTTTTTGACCCATTGACATTTTACAGGGAAATATGCTACCAATAGAATTTGAGTTTTATACAAAATTAATGGCGATGTGTCAGGTCCAATTGTATTCTTCGTCAGTATCCTTTGTTTCTAGTAGGTCATTTCCTGACTTTTCTTGACATAGTCATGAAACTTTACGCACATATGCATCATTAGTTTCAAATTCATTGACTATTAGATTTAGGGTGATGTGTAATGGGTTACAGCAACAGTCCAAGGTCAAAAGTCATTCTCCTACTTGGCCAATTTCATTTGTGTCATTCCTTTTATTTCCTGAGCCTTGGAGATACTGTTCAGAAACGTTGTTTCATTAACAGACAATATATTGCATTTCATATTTATATTAGGATCTTGTATCAAAGTGACATTCCAGAATCTGAGATAATATTTTGTTGAGTCCTGTTTTTTCTGAAGCTTGTAATTTCCTGACATTTTGAAGCATGCCGGTAGTCATGATCTTTCTGCATGTCATCAACTTAGCTTCATACATCAAGGATGTAGGTCATAGGAGATGGTCAAAGGTCATACTTGGCAATTTTTTCGCTAGAGAGCCATATGAGTTTATGGCATGGTTATGCATCTGCCATGCATTCAGTGTTGTCTCTCTGCATTTGCTATGGACTTCTCAGAGACTGCTGGGACAGTTAGGATCAAACATGGCAGGAATGTTTCTTAGGATATGCTCTTCCACAAACTTTGATTTGGGGTGGCACCCTTATCAATGATGTTGATTTTATTATATGGAAAGCCTAAATCAGTTTCTTTATATGAACAGCTGAGCTAATATTTATACAACTTGGTAGAATGTTTCTTAGAACATAATGTATCCAAATTACGTCAGTGTCACTTCATTACTAACCAGTGGGACCTATTTTTAATTGTCTTGAACAGCTGAGACAATTTGTATGTGCATGCCATAAAGCAGAGAGTATTATTTGATGATGTCCATCTCTCCACCTATGTCTCTTAATATTTTCTTTTGCCAAAAAAATACAGTTGCCCTTCATGTACAATTACCAAGCTTTGTGAATGGCTTGCTCTTAAAGTAAGAAAGAATACTATCAATTTGGGGATGAAAACACTCAAATATCAGGTCATTTTGACTAAAAGAATAAGAGCATAATGACATTAGCTCTACGTCACAGATATGGAGAGCACTCTGAATGATTTGCATCAAGGATAAGGAAGAAGCTTATTGATATTGAGGTTTGAAGGTCAAGACAGAATAAAAATGGTTTCAGCAGAAGTTTCACTTGACTACAGAGGACTGTTTACATGGTGCTGGCATATAATGCAGCCTTCATTGTACACTTACTATCAAAATTAGTTTTGAATGTTTCTTAGGACATGCTTTATCAACATTGTGCCTAATGTGCTTTTCTGTGTATCGGCCATATAGGAAAACCATTTTCAGTTTGTATGGAACTTAGTATGAGCGTTCATTTGGATATTCTCTGCCATTTGTTTCTTTGTTGTGTTATGGTCTACTGTGTTTCATACCAAGAAATTAATAAACAAGAAAATGTAGATTACTTCCAGCATATATGTTTTGTGGACACCTGCAGACTCTTTAAGACTTTGCTTATTGACATTGCGCTGTTTTAAGAGGAACCTTGTGGGGATGTTTGTTTGGTGATGCCCTTTTGATTTATTTTTTCATTTTTCTGCCTCAGATTTATTCCAAGCACTTTATTGTCCAAATTTTGACAAGATATATGTATAAATCGAGGAATGTCATGTTGTAATAGAGGTATGTATATGCTGCTGGCATTTTATGACATTAATCCTGATGCAGCCAGTGAAGCAAGATTGATTACAGTAAATTTCATATGCTCAGCTTCTTGAAGAATACCTGTAAGCAAACCTATGGTATCGGTGCAGTTTTGGGGCAAATTTGTGTTTCAGCTTAGCTTCTTGATGAATACTATTTGAGATCATTTGTGTAAGGGGCACGGTTCAGGTTTTGCAGCAAACTGTTTTCTCAGAAAATGATTATGGAAGAGTTGCAAAACTTGCTGTGATGATAAATATCTGTGAGTACTAAAACACTTTTACCAACTTGTATCACCATGAACTATATTCTATGCTTCATTCACTAAGTTTTGGGGCTAGTTCATATAAAGGGCTCTGATCATGGTAGAGTCATGATGCTTTGTACTGTAATGGGTGTTTTTTTTCTGTTATTATGGGGACCCTGAGTGGCCGAGTGGTCTAAAGCGCTCACCGTTACGGATCACTGCTATTTCACCTCTGTCTGCATGAGTTTGAGTCTCGGCTAACGTGGGCACGTGAGAAAGCCTGCCAGTAGCTTCTCGTGGGTCGGTGGTACTTCCCGGGGTTTTCCAGGGTTCTTCCTCCACCAATTATACTGGCCGCCATGTATAGCCTATCTTGTGCTGAAAAATGGCGTTAAACCCTACAACAACAACAACAACAACAACTGTTATTATGTAATGGTGCACTATTCACATGTGCAAATTCAGTTAGGAATGTGACAGAACTATGACTTAAGGTTATGGATATGGACTTTAAAATTTATGAATAAACATGCTTCCAAATGTTTGGATGATTTGATTTGCTTTAAACACAATAAACACAGTTTTAGATGTGCAAAGATTTTAAATATCCAAACAATAAAAACCTCAACATTGGGCCAAAAATCTTCGTGATATGAATATACCATTTTCTGGAATGATGTACCAGATCACTTAAGAGAACAATCAAATTTTAGTTTGTTTAAATCATTAATTAATGGTATACAGACTGTAAATGTAATATCTGCAAATAATAACACACACCCCTTGTCATGATGATAATACTTGGGTTTTTTTTGTGTTAAAGTTTTATCTGTCCTTGTCTTGTCAAGTGGTTCTTTATGTTCATCTGGCATAAGCTGCTTTTATCCCTAATAAGGTGCTTCTGCATTAACTTTAACTTTTGATTTTTTTTACCAATTAGGTTTTATATTTGAATTATCCTTAATTATGGTTTTAATTTTTCCAAATTCTGAATTAACTTTTAATTCAATGCCTTTTAAAATGCTTTATTTGTTTGTGTTTCTAGTAATGACTGGGAGTTTTTTCCAATTGTTTCTATGTATTTATGTTCTTGCATGTCTTGCACGATGTTGTTTTTTGTACAGCTCTGTTGTTTTTTATGTAATGCCAGTGAAAAGCTCATTGTCAGTGAAATGCTTGTTAGAGCTTAAGCTGAATTGTTTTAAATAAAACCAACCTTAAATAAATTCTATCTTGTATCTTAGCTCAGCTTGTATCATTGTAATCTTATTAACATATGTACATAATCATCAGGGCAATCACTAAACAAACAAAACAAGTCATCTATATTCATTTCTTGTTTAAAAGCATAAGGTATGTTGTGGGTTCCTTGGTTTGTCCATGTGTGTGTGTCATGCTTGGTCTTTGCATTGTTTTGAAGGGAACTTCACCAGTTTTGGTGAACAACTTGTGATGGAATCAGGTGCAAGACATGTTTATAACCCCTAGGTGAAAGCTCTGAAGAACTGATTATTTAAAAAATGTTATTAGAGCCTTTAAGGCAATTCACATAACTGGATATACAATAGAATGGTCGTTTTCAGATCTTTTTATCTGGATCATGGGATTAAGGCTGCAGCCTTTGTAAGTGGAGTAGGATGGGTCAGCCGATCTGTTTACAAATATGGCCATTACTTAGACATTTTTCAATGTTTACGAATAAAACTATGGAAACAGTTTAACTGGCTGTGCATCACATTATAATGCTTTCAGATATGACTTTCAGCTAGTGCCACTGTAAAGGGGTTGTGGGTTGCATGGGTAAATTGGAATTGTAGTTGTTCACATTTTTGGGAGGATATAAATTCAAAAGACTTTCTGAAAGACTTCTCTCCGAATATAAACTGATGCAAGATGTATTTTATTTGGGCTCTACTCCAGCCCTATCCTTTGCCATGGTGTGCCAATGGATAAAACAACAAATTTCCACTGGAAATGTTAGAATGGTTAAAATTTGGAGAGAACATGTGAACTTGAGTGGCACAACCATTGATTAGCCTCATGCATTTTGTTATTGTTTTATAATTTCACAACAGGCTAATTATGCTCTTATTATTCTTATGATATTGATATTACTAATTGTTGTTTGTGTTATTAGTGAAAAAGCATTGCTGGTATTGGGCTTAGCTTGTATCAGTCAAGATTATCAGATATTTTTCTTGTACAAGATTGTGGATTAATTCTATCAATCTCATTAGTGATCACATGCATGTCCTGATTGCTATTTGTAATACAGTAGAACCTGCCTTGAAAGACCACCCCTTTTGCCAAAAAATTATGGTCTCTCAAGACAGGTGGTCTCTCATAACAGGTCACAATGCTATATAATCAACACATTTGTACATTAAGAATGTGGTCTCTCAAGACAGGTGGTCTCACATAGCAGTGGTCTTTCAAGACAGGTTTTACTGTATATTGAAACTGGTTATTTCTCATTTTGTATAAATATATTGTATAAAATAGTAGTACAGTTATGCTTCAACATTAAAAATGTTTCATTTTTCAGGAATAAAGTATAGAAATGGGGATTCGGGCCATTGTATCACACTTTTAAGCTTTTTCTCTAATCACTTGATTTCATATCTGGAGAGAGAGTTGCCTAATTTTGTATGATGTTTCACCACATAGGTAGATTATGATGAATGTTATGAATCCTGGATGCAGCCCCAGTTGGGGGGCGGGTAGAGTTGTTATATTTTGAAATCAAATATATGATCATGCTTGTACCATGAACTCTATTTACATGAACTTGGATTAAGCAGTGTGCACATGATGATTTACCCTGATACTCTTACATAAACAACAAAGGTTTTCAATCATGAATTTAGCCACAGCTGAGGTAGATTTACTATGACAAAATTACATTTTATAGGTACTATGGGTGATTATATATTCATACAAATTTTTAGGAGAATAAGTAGATGAAGATTAATAAAGTTTTCAGATCCTGGTTTTACTCAAGGGGATGGTTGTGAAGCCAGTTAGGAATGATATATGGATGGATCAAGCAATGCAGATATTTGTAATAGTTTCCATCACTAGTTTTCATTTATAGTGAAATCCTGTTGTAGCATGAGGGTCAGCGATGCATGCAAAAAAAAAAAAAGGATTGGGGGAGGGTAGAAGTGGATGCAAAACCACACGCTTCATTGGCATACTTATCATCTTAAATCTGCATAGTAATGAGATATACTTGTGTAGTTAAAACAGAAATTGCATGTACAATATTCTACTTAATTCAGAGAACCATGCATTGGTACACACAGTATGTATGTACATGTCTAAGGTATAGCATGAATAGTTGAAGTACATTAGATCAACATGTGTGCACACCAGCTCATCATGTTGCATACGAAACAGTGAATCCATAATAATTCCAATGAAAGTATGCAAACAGAAGTATAATATTTAGTCAATTTTTCACACATCATGTCTGAATTCACTTGCCAAAAAAATAATTGAAAAATTAGATAAGGATCCGTGAAGCACATTTATGGCTAGATGTGGATGCACACGTCTATCTCAAGGTCATGAAATGGTATCAAGATTTCATACGTCTAGAATCTGAATAGTTTGTTGGTTTTGAAAATTGGATACAATTTTCAGCGAATGTCGTGGTTGCTCAGATGCTTGTCTTGTCAAGACCCAAATCTCAAGCTAATTGTGTTTAACACTTAATCCTTCCAGGGCTTCAAGCTTCTCTGTATTATAACAGTAAGAGTTATATTTCAGTGAAATGTTATCCATTGTAAATGCCCACTAATTACCACTTTGACACTTTTGTTTGAATGTCTACTGCAACAATAATTGTTAATGAACAAGGGGGTAATTTTAATTGGGAATGGGCAACATATTTCAACAATCAACTAATTGTGTGAAGATTCTGTGACAACACCCCCAAGTTGCATGACCAAGTTGGCAGCTTTTTGATGATTACTAATGACTTGATTAGATTGTTTTATAAATTTAGGTTTCCTTTTACCAACCACCCTTTTGTTTGGTGCTAGGTCATTTGTGCAAGTTGAATAAGCAGAGATATGTCTGCCATAGTTTGAGCAGTGATTGTACACATAATGCATTGAAAATAAACACCAAGAATACTTAGTTACTTTATTGATGATGGGTCAGTAATAATAAAATCAACATATATCAGTTGTTTATAGTGAGCTGACATTTAACAAAATAAACCATTTGTGGTGACTTGTTTGAATAAAGTTTGCAATCATTCCAGTTGAATATTTATCACATACTGTTTGCATTGAAATATTGATCTGTATTTATGTTACCTTAGCAAAATAGATACATGCAATTAAGGAGTCAATAAAATGTTCATCTGCTTATTTCATATCTTTTTGTAATAAATTTCCCTTCTTTCAATGCTATTTTTTTCTCTATTCAGCTCACGAAAATTCAAAAGAGAATTATATAGTGCATATACAGTAATAGATGCAAAATTGATTAATATGGCATAGAAGGTTGAACTTTTTCATTTTTGTCGATCAGTAAAAGTGCTGAAAACTATCCTAGGACAACATGTACTGGCACATTATTGAAACCATCAGTCAGGGTCCATATGCTTTCCATTGTGGTTGTGTATGAAAAGCATTAAGAGGTAAAATTTGGGCCAATTTGGGGGTGGTGGTGTATTTTTCTTGGAAAAGGTCACAGTTAATTCAAAAGGAATAAAACGTTGCAAACAAAATAATTTGTTTATGGTCTCCCAAATGACGCATTTTGGCATAAATATAAATTGTTGTCTTTTTTGTGCTAGATTATAAACATATATGCTTGAAGTGGACCATCCTTAATTTGCAGCATTAGGTAGACCGAAAATGTCTTAGTAATTATACAAAACATCAAAATATCTCCAAAGATTCCTAAAAGTAACCAACATTTATATGCTTTTTGCATGTTAAATCTTCAGTTTATGGTCTCCCAAATGATGCAGTTTGGCATAGATATATGTCACGGTCTTCATTAAGCTAGAATTTAAGCATATATATATTTCTAAAAACAGCTTTAAGTGGACCATCCTGAATTTGCAGCATTAGGTAGACCAAAATGTATTTTAATAATTATACAAAAGCTATCTGCTAAAGATTTGTTGAAGTAACAAACATTTATGTTATTTTAACAACTTAAATCTTCAATTTAAAGTCTCCTAAATGATGTATTTTGGCATAGATATATATCAAGAGTTTTCGTTAAGCTAGAATTTAAGCATATATAATTTTAATAACAGCTTTAAGTGGACCATCCTAAATTTGCAGCATTAAGCTGACCGAAATGTATCTTAATAATTATACAAACCATTGAACTATCTCTAAAGATATGTTAAAGTAACCAGCATTTATATCCTTTTTACAACTTAAATCTTCAGCTTAAAGTCGCTTAAATGATGTATTTTGGCATATATATCATGGTCTTCTTTATGCTTGAATTTAAGCACTGGTCTCCATAATACTGATAATGAACTTATGGAATTTAAGTAGACCGTGTATCTTGTATATTTTTAATATTGCCAGGAGCATTGAAATCATGCAATACCAAACATATAAATGTTGTTTACTTATACAAAACTAGATGGATATTTGTATATTTTGAATAATTATGAAGATACATTTTGGTCTGCCTAATGTTGCAAAATGAGGTTGGTCCACTTAAGGCTGCAACTAGGGATATATATATATATATATATATATATATATATATATATATATATATATATATATATATATATATATATTATGAAGACAATTATCAGTGAGGTTTACTTTTGTTCTTCAACTTGATAACTGAAAAGGCGGCCACCAAATAAACATTCCATAATTATGTTTAAACCATCTAAAAAGCAAATGTCCCCAAATGATTGGTTTTATGCATGTAAGTCCCCCGATAGCAGCATTCTTCTATATATATATATATATATATATATATATATATATATATATATATATATATATATATATTAAAGCATTGAATGTCAAAGCATGGTGACAGCTTATTAGAGTATCTTTCTTTGGGAAATATATCAGCAGAGCAGGTTTTATTAGGCTGTTTCTAAAGTAAAAAATATGAAATGTACAAAAGAAAAGGATTAAATATGTAAGACCCTTCAAATGTAAAATTCAAAATCAACAGGGGTTGAAGTCACATGGAACTGGTCCGTGACCATTTAAACGTTGCCATCATCACCGAGTCAGCATTGGTTGACCATTACGGGCTTGAGCAATTGGTATGCCATTTAGATCAGTAAATGTTCCCGGTGCCTCGTATGGGGAAGGGGACACGACCAAGTGTGTTGACAGGATCGCGATCACCAGATCTTGCATTGAGAACGACTTTTCTGGCAGACTTCCATATTCCCATAACTGCAAAGATCGCTGAGCTAAGACTTAGGATGCCAGTCATAATAGCAACGATTGTGACCCTGACGTCGACTGTGTATGAACAGTAATAACTATACATGCCCAATTCTCGGTTCAGTACGTAGGCTATGACGAAAACGGGGAAAACGCTGTGGAACCACATTGTACTGAGTATGGGGTTGAAAAGGACGTGAACTTATACAGAATGCAAGAACTTCAAAAATATGCAAAAACAATATATCAGGTCCAACTTAATACCACGGACAAATTGAATCAGGTACGACTAAACATAACAATAGTTCTTATTGAAACAATTGTGAAAACTGGACTGTAGCATTTAACGCCAACTTGAATTAAAAAGTGGTCTAGTTTTGTCAAGAAGGGCCTCATCGTAACGATATAGCCCATTTCCATCGGATTTTGCATATTGTTTACATGAGCTTTTGAGCAGAATGTGATGTTTTCTTTTTTTCAACATTTTCGCCAGTTCATGCTACCATAATGTTGATTCATTGAGAATAAATATTTAAAATCAAAAACTAATTAAAATCCGATCTTTAGTTCACATGACTCCATGCTTCAAATTGCAGCTACATCAACTGTGTTGTTTCTTGTTTTCCTTTTAATGGGTTTGTGTGTATGTGTGTGCAAATGACCATGAATAATTGTATATTAAACGCAAATGGGATACCAAGATACATATCTAAATATGTCGCTAATTTAACACATGCCACTAATTGAATCATTATATTTTAACACGAATTCGTGCAATAAAAGCAAAAGCAAATTACTAAAGTCTGATAACTTAGCGTTCTATTTTTAGTGTCAAATCGGCACGTTAGTCTGAAAGCAATGCTTACTTAAGACAGTTCAAGGTATGTCGCAAAAAAAAAATCTGTTTAATAATTAGTGTACTTTTTCTAGTTTTTCATAAAAAATTATAATATTCTACCGATTTTATACTCTTTTTACCAGATTTAAACGGTCATGAATAAAATTGTTTTTGCTGGAATTGTCTGAAATTTTTAACACAATATTTTCACCTAATTTACTAATAATTTTTATTTACTCTTACATGATATTCGTATAATTAAACTTCTAAATATTGTATCGAAATTATTCGGTTTTAAATATCTGCTTGTCAAATCAATAAACTCATCAATATCCCACAAAAGCTATGAAAATTAACCATTTTAAACTGAAATAAATTATTTGTAGTGGTTTTTTTTTTGTTTTTGCTTACGTACATTGAAATAAATTACCACATATAAACGCCTCGGGAAAAGTTTATAGCAAAAGTCAGACAAATAAAACCTCCCTAACACTGGGATAAGTGGAAAGCTATTACGTGAATTTAAATATAACTCTATCGTGCAAAGCTCACAGACTACACTCTGACCTCGCTTTAATCTTCAAAACGATATCCTTTTATGTTCCTTTTACTTCTGCAGAAGAGATCAACAACATATAACCTGTTAACCAAAAACAGCCTTGATGAAATGCATAGCAGTGTAAGTAGGTACAAATCGAAAGGCGATTTAAATGTCAGAACGGTTTCAAAATCTGATGTCATTGTAAATTACCTCAGTATAGAAAACTATAGACAAATTCAATTAACTGAAAATCACCTTTATCCTTAGCTAACAAACATGAGATGTTGAACAAACCTCCAATTGCAAATCTATCAATTTGCTCAAAGAGAATGCACACATTTGAAGAAATAAAACATATCAGTTACATGTAGTTTTAATCATATGCTAATTAGTATGCAGAAACAAACGAAAGTGGGCTCAGGCTCGTGGAATTTTCCGCTTACAACAATCGTGTGCTAGCCAACACTTTCGGCCCTCACAAAGCATCTAGAAGATGGACCTGGCACAGTCCAGATGGTCAACACCACAGATTGACTATAGCAAGGTGAAAAAACAATTCCGCACAGTACTGAATATCGCCATAACACGAAGTTTTCCAAGAGCAGATATTGGAAGTGACCATGATTTTTAAATGACAACGTTTCGAGTCCGCCTGAAAATAATCAAAAAGCCTAACCAACCAAGAATCAGATTTGTCCTTGAAAAATGGAAAGACCGAAAGTAGCAGAAACATTCCAAGCAATGTTAGGTGGTAAATTTGCACCTTTGATAACCCTGCACAGCCAAAACACCAACCTAGTATTTAATAACCACATTCAACATACCTGTGACTAACAGAGCTAGCGAGATCATTGGTAAATATCGTCGAACAAAAAAACCTTGGGATATAACAGATGCCCTGGAACTATGCGACAAAAGAAGAGACCTGAAAAAGTGAAAGAGATCACGAAGGAGCTAGAAAAGAAATACGAGATAAACGTGATCAGGAAAAGCATGAAAAAGGCAATGAAATCCTGGATAGAAAAAGTATTCTGCAAAATCGAAGACAGTCTGAGTAGAAATGACAGCAAAATGGCATATCAACTGGTGAAAGATCTCACAACCCATAAACAAGGGAAAAGTACCACCATACAAGACAAATCAGGAATATGCCTCACAGAAGATCAAGAGGTCCTCAAACGATAGACAGAATAAATGCTGCTCAGAATTGTGCAATCAAAAGACCCAAGGAGACCCAGCAGTACTAAAATGCCCTCATGCAGAAGAAACTGATGACATCCCAATTCTTCGTGAGGAAGTAGATATTGCAGTTAGGTTACTAAAGAAAGGAAGGTCAGCCGGCGTTGATAACACACAAGCAGAGCTCAGTGAAGCAGGAGGAGAAGAAATAGTCACAGTCCTAACAACAAAATGCAACCCTATATTTCAGACAGGAGAATGGCCCACCACATTTACTCAATCCTTGGTCATCGTGCTCCCCAAGAAAGGAAACCTACAACTATGACAACACAACAGAACCATCAGTCTAATTAGTCACACGAACAAAGTCATGCTGAAGATAATTTTCAACAGACTAAAGCCTCAAGCAGACAATGCATGTTTCCGATCAGTAAGAATCACCGCAGAACAATTCTTCAATCTCAGACTCCTTTTCGAGAAATACCTTCAGCGTCAGCAGATACTATACCACATCTTTATAGATTTCAAAAAGGCGTTTGATAGGGTATGACATGCAGCCTTATGGGTAACTATGAGGAAGTATAATGTCAGCTCAAAATTGGTGGAGATTGTTGAACACCTCGATGACAAAGCCACCAGATCTGTTCTCATCAATGGCAACAGAGGGAATTGGTTTCAAAGAACAGTTGGAGTCAGACAGGGATGTATGCTATCACCTACACTCTTCAAGATTTTCCTGGAAAGGATCATGGAGGATGCCTTGCATGACCACAAGGGCACTGTCAGCATCGGAGGAAGAAGAATCACCAATCCTCGTTTTACAGATGATATTGATGGCTTAGCAGGAGATGTAAAAGAACTGGCTGACTTGATTGAGCGCCTAGATACAACCTTCACAGTATACGGTATCGAGATTAGTGCCGAGAAAGGCAAACTGATAACAAAAACACCAATGGCATCAGTGCAGAAATAAGGGTCAGTGGACAGACGCTGGAAGAGTCACAAGCTTCAAGTACTTTTGGGATCAATTATCACAGATGAAGGCAATAAACCATAACTACTTTACAGGATTGATCAGACAACAGCAGCAATAACAAGGTTGAGACCAATATGGAAAGACACCAATATTGTTTGTCTTTCCAAAATGAGGCTGATGCGCTCGATTGTCATATCTATTTTTCGGTATGCTCGTGAAGCATGGTACATCATATCAGATCTACAAAGAAGGATTCAAACCTTCGTATTGAGGGGCTACCGCAAGATCTTGGGCATCTCATATATTGACTAAGTAACCAACAAAGAGGTCCACAACAGGATCCAAGGAGTCATCAGACCTTATGAAGACCTGTTGACCACTGTAAAAAGGCGCAAACTGAAGTGGTACGGTCATGTCTCAAAATCATCTGGACTGACAAAAACAATCTTGCAAGGAACAGTGCAAAGGTACACATGAAGAGGCAGACATAAAAGAGATGGGAAGACAACATTAAGGAATGGACAGGTGCGGGATGTCGAGATTCCCAAAGGAGAGTGGAGAAAAGGGAAAGATGGGGATAATTGGCTGTAAACATAACAGTGGTGCTCCAACGACCCCTTGGGTTAAGGGATTGATGATGGTGGTGACGAATTAGTATAAGTCTTATTTTGATAGCTTTAATACCACTTACTTGCAGAGGTGTTACACACTGGATGGTGTTGAAGCGAGAATATACCAGAAGAAAAGTAACTGCGTATAACAAGTGCCGGTTCGTACGACAAAGCTGACCATCATTATCACTTATTCTTTGTCCAGGTGCAAATAGTTTATCATTATTTTGTTTTCTCTTCTAGCAGAGATTGTTAAAGGGACTGAAATGCTGATTTTCCTTTCAAAATTGCGCTACATAATCCCAGAATTGATCACGTGTGCAATAAAGCTATAAATATCAAAATTCACAAATGTGTTAAAAACGTACAGAATGGCATGAATAGAGAAATTATGATGGAATTCGAAAATCACGCGTACCATGTTTGTTTACTAAGGATTAAGGTGATTGCCAGTTAAACGAAATTAGTTCAAACGTTACTTTCAGACATCGTCTGTTTCAATCCGCTGATAAGCCTTAACCAGATACATATGACATGACTGTATGATGCTTTACACAATCTGGCATACAACATACCGAACAGCACACAAGTATGGTACTCTCTATTGGGTTTGCAAAAGGCTAGTTGTCGATTCTTTAGATTCATTTCTTTGAATCTATTATTGAATTCCAGTTCCTTTAACAAATAACTCTCTAGCATATAAATAAAACTGTCGTATATGTCTCTCTGTTGACTAATTTTATGTAGATTACAATGAGGTTTACAAATTAACGAGAGTGATAGTCAGAACAATTTTACATCGAACTAATTTAGTGCCATTCATCTATACGTTCACGTTTCGCTTATAGAATGAACTACACAAAATTTCATAGATTATCCACCATATGAAAAATTCTTTATGTGCCATTGAAATTTGTATTTTGACAGTTTTGCTATGGGGAAAATTAACATCAGACTTTCAGAGAAATTTGAGCATAAACTATCATTACTACTGTTACTACTACTAATAATAATAATAAAAATAATAACTATAAATATTATTAACGAAATTAGGTCATAAAACAGGATTAGATATCAGATTATTACATACAGAGTTAATATTGTCTCTTTGAGGAAATAGGGTGACCATAACGGGTATGCAAGATTTTATTATTAAGGCCATATACTCCACAAAACAGTATTCTACCTTTCGTGTTCGCTTCGAGTCGGTCCAGCCGTCCTAGATTCGACTCCATTGACGACTTCTGAAGGGACACTACATAATGCACGTATATATATACATATTTGTTTGTGTGTGCGTGTGTTTTCTTAAACATCCTAATACTTACAAGAATAGCAACCAGGTACTGGAAATTGCATTTCGATGCAACCCAGGCGATGATGAACAAAATGATAGGGATCATAGCCTGAGAAAAAAAGATTTTCATCGTCAAGACTGACTGTGTTTCTCGTTAGTATTCTGAATTATATCTTACCTTCGGGTTTGATTCTGATGCAATCCGTGACACAATGCATATAAACAGACACATACATGAATATAGATTTAATTCATAAATTTGTAAGTTCATTAAAATTAGTGTATTTTTTAATTACCATATTTTACAAACTGCGGGTGAAGAAATACATATGAATGCATGAAAAATGTTGTAGTGGTGGCGGTCGTGGTTCTAGCTGTAAAAGTAAAAAGCGTAAGGGAGTGATAAAGGACCTAACTCATGCAGGAGGAAGAACCGTATGATTGTGCCTATGATGGCAATTAATCTTGCTATGGTGGGTAAGAACTATTGTAGTGTTTGGATATTAGACGAGTGAAGCAGAAAGTATTGTAGTGTATTGTGTGGTGATTGTCGTGGTGAAGGAAGAAGTTGTTAATCTTGCGTTAGTTAGTGTACAAAAATGATATTGATTTTTTTGATTGTGTTATTGTGGTATCGGTTTCGCAAAGCATAGTAATGGTTATGAAGAAGATGAAGATGATGGCGTGTGCGTGTGTGTGTGTTTGAATTTTTAACGCAGCTTTAATGATGGTTGTCTTCAGTTTAGCAGTTTATATTGATGTCTAGCACTGGTCATCATGCACAGACATGTAGCATCATGTCCTACCCAGTACCATTATCCTGAAACAAGGACGACCAGGAAATAGGGTGACCATAACGGGTAGGCAAGACTTTATCTTTTAGTTAGTATTCTGAATTATATCTTACCGTCGGGTTTCATTCTAATGTAATCCCTGATACAATGTATTAAACAGACACATACATGAATATACCTCTAATTCATAAATTTTTAAGTTGTTTGAAGTTGGTGAATGTTTGTAATTATCATATTTTGCAAACTGCGTGTGAAGAAATGCACATGAATGCACGAGAAATGTTGTAGTGATGGTGGTCGTGGTTGTAGCTTTAAAAGTAGAACGAGTAAGGGAGTGACAAAGGACAAAAATGATGCAGGAAGAGGATGCGTATGATTGTGCCTATGACGGTAATTAATCTTGTTATGGCGTGTTAGAACTATTGTAGTTTATGGATATTTGACGAGAAAAGCAGAAAATATGGTAGTATAATGATTGGTTATTGTCATGGTGGAGGGAGAAGTTGTTAATCTTGCGTTAGTTAGTGTACAAAAATGATAAAAAATGATAATGATTTTTGTGACTGTGTTATTGTGGTATCGGTTTCGCAACGAATACTAATGATTATGAAGATGATGTTATTTGTGTGTGTGTGTGTGTGTGTGTGTGTGTGTGTGTGTGTGTAGGATTTTTAACGCAGCTTTAACGATGGTTCAGTCATACCGCTACGATGTCTGCAGTGTGGCAGTTTATATTGATGTGTAGCACTGATCATAATGCGCAGACATGTAGCATTATGTCCCACCTAGTCCAGTTTTCTTGACTCAAGGCTATCCAGACCTAATACTAACCTCTTAAAAGCATAGGGCAAAGCGAGGTGACTGCCTGTACCATTTTTATGTAGCAGTAGCAGCAGGAGAGTTATCACTGATGCTGTTGCTATCTTTATCGTTGTCGTCATTATTAACATGTTCTCTTAGTAGTAATTCAAAAGCTAATAATAATAGGAATTATTGTTATTATTATCAATGTTATTATTATTATTATTATTATTATTATTATTACCGGAAGCTTTATTAGCGAAAGGAGGATGTGAAATAAGAGATAGTTTATGGACACTGCTACACATAATGATGATGGCGACGACTTGAATTATGTGATGTACCGCTATCGGCTTATATAATCAGGGGTTCACCTCCATTTCTCCTCCTATTAAAAATGAAATATATAAATACAACAAAGCGAAGTTCCAAATAGTTTTAGGACACATAATGTCATATCATAATTTGGTCATCAGCATACTGATTGTGACGGGAAACACTTAGAAAACGATCCTATTTAAAGGATAGAATTCCAAAATAATTGACGTTTTAAATTTTCTGGTTTAGTTCTTGCAACAACTTTAAGGCAGAAGAATCTGCATTGACATTTGTGAGTTTAATTTTATGTCACGTCTCATAAAACAGATAAACATGCATCAAATGGTTGATGTAACCTGCTTTTGCACGTAGAACGAGTATGGACTACAGTTAGGTGTGTCTGAAAGGTAATAAATGTATCTTTCAATCATTGTATTGATAATTCTGAACATTAACATTAAATAAATTTACTTTTTAAGTATGATTGGCAGCAAGCATTCGCTTCTGACCATATGACGAACACATTCTTCCAGGTTTTATAAATTTGTCGGACATTTTTGTAGGCCTTGTTTCCTAAGTAAGAGAATTTATTTTGCTTACAATTATTTGTAAGAAATCGATAATAGAGGTTTCCAGGGAGCATAGGTGAGAGAGCAAGAAAATGTATTTTTCTCTATGTGCTTATCATCCTAATTGCTGGTCATCTTCAAAATTTGGGCAAGGAACTTGCGAAAGAACAAAACTTAATTCTGCAAAACTTATTAGTCTTTAAGGAAAATAACCTTGACCGTTAACCTTTTGACCCAACAATCACTAGACCTCTTCTATTCCTTAAATGCAAGGGCCCTATAACCTCTTGTCTATGTACCTAGTTTAGAATTACAAATAAAATGCAAAATATATATTTGTTTTCCAGTTCCTGCGACCTTCAACTAAGATAAACATACTTTTTTCTTCCCCAACATGTAAGTTATCTGTAAACCTTGATAGTGGTATATGGTCGAGAATTATTATATCTTGGTGCAGATAATATTTTTTATCGTCAAGTCACTGTGGCAATTGACCCTGCACTCCAAAACTGATTTCCATTTCCATTTTTCACACCCAAAGTGCCTCATATCTACAACGTGTGGTTTAATTCAGTGATGCAGAACTAACGCTGCTGTGCCTGACCACATTTCATTTCAATCATAGTAGTCATGTCGTTTGTCACCGACTTTAATTGTCTTGTCCTTTGCCAAAAGTTAAAGATTTCCACACTGTTTCATTCAATAACGAGATGGGAAACTGAAGTTACTTTGCAGAAACAGTTTTATCTTTTCTATCGCAATAACTTTGATCTCTGACTTTTGTTTGCCTCGGAATGTGGATGATTATTCCTTACACCAGGTTTATTAATTTCATTATTTAGTCCACTAATTTATTGATAATGAATGAATAACATAACAGTGTACTTCGATATGGGCTCCCCCAGAATCATGGCGCCCCAGGCGATCGCCTAGTTCGCCTATTGGGTTACACCTGCCCTGTACATAGTGGAATATTCGGGTTACTGTGTGGAACCATTTTCATTTATTTCAATAACAGTAACTTTTACCTAAGCCATCTTAAATCCTAAATCGAAAAGTATCTTCTTTACAACATTCACAAGCCATCCACTAGTTTTGGTAACTGTTGCAAGAAAAACAAAATAAAAATGTCGCTATTATGCACAAATCATGTTCTTCATGCCGTGTTCTGAGTTTTCTGACCATCAATTTGACAATGTTACTCGTTGCTCCAAGTGCCAGATATCTATAACGTTTGGTAACTGTTACTTCTGGACAACTTAAATTATCGAGCAGAAACAAAATTGGTAACCGACGGACGGACCGACGACTTGAAGCACACGTTGAAAAATTGGCTGATTTTCACTGTTTACGATGTGGCCTTTGGGGGATTTAAATTTCTCTTTATCTCGTCTTCTTTGTTTGCTTACTTGATCCTTCTAAAAATAGTTCGTACACAATTAAATGCAATATTTTAATTTAAAGGTTTAACAATCGTAACGTCTACTTAACGTATTCATTATTACTTGATGAGAATGTGTTAAGCTAAACGCCTCAATGGGGCTGAGTGGTCTAAAGCTCTCACCGCACCACATCATTGCAATATCTCTGCCTGCATGGGTTCGAATTTCGAGCTCGGCTAATGCGGGTACACAAGAAAGCTTGCTAGTAGCTTCTCGTCGATCGGTGGTTCTTCCCGTGGTGTTCCATGAATCTTCTTCCACCAGTAATACTGGCCGCCATATATAGCCTGTCATGTGCCGAGTAATTACGTCAAACCCCATAAGAACAACTAAATTCCACTGTGACGTAGTCATTATTGAGTGATGAGAATGAGCTCCACTAAACACCTACTTAAGGTAATTATTATTACTCGATGAGAATTTGTTATATTAAACGCTTCATTAAGGCGGTCATTATTACTCTATGGGAATTTGTTATTTTAAACTCTTCATTAATGTGGTCTTTATTACTCGATGAGAATTTGTTACACTAAACGTTGCAACATCCCTAGTGTTTATTTTTCTTCAAAATTCATTATACTTACAAGGACTGTCATTCTGGGGACTTGTGTTTGTATTCATTTTTTTACAGTTGCTTCAATGAACAAATTAGAATCGTTGACCCGTAAAAAATATTGAAATATGTCTATTTCTCTGACGCTAAGTTACAAATTTCTAACATGGCTGAAAGCGATCAATTTTAATCTCTAATGCATTCCACTGCGACATCTGTTTGCAGAAGATACACAGAGCAGCTACCGAGACTCTGTATCAGACGACAAATCAGACACATGACCTATGCAATTAGCATTATATTCGAAAATAGTTTTTAGACCCAATTTTAATCATTATAATAAAATTTTCCTGACAAGTCTCTGCTCGGGCTAGAGTCTTTAAAACGCACTTCTGTTATATGAATGTACCTTAGATGATTTCATCTGAATATAATGATAATGCAATTAAACACTTTCTTTTCAATATTTTTGACTTACGTAATGTTTTGTCCCTTTCACGACTGTTTTTAATTTTAGGCCAGATTTTTTTATGTAAAACATAAGAAGATATGATAAATGAAGACTTTAATAAAATTCGAAATCTAAAACAATTGTATACTGTCTGAATATTTTATTGGAAAAACATTTACCACCAGGACACTGTGTCTTTGTCAACTAACCTAGTACAGATCAAGTGGGCTAGGTTAGGTTAGGAACGTCCATTTTTCCATTGTGCGTTTGGAATTAACCTCAGTGGACCAATTAATACTTATATATACCTCTAAATACAGACAAATATGGCTGGAAGCCGAGGGTGAAATTACATTTTTCTCATTGCACTCCTTGCACGTCATCATGCTAAGAATATCTTTTTAATTGGTGATTGTTTATACTTGCAAATGAATTTCCGCATTACATGTATACAAATGAAGTATTTTTGCAAATGTAAGAGTTTTCGTAAACTTACCATTATCGCTTTTTATCTTCAACTAAATTCTTCATCCTACTGAAACATTAATGCCAATGAGAATTGTGTAACCTAACCGCTACACTAGGAAGAGGCCTAATAAAGTTCGGGATGAGGGTGTTTTGCAAGAAGAAAATATCTAGTATCCTTTTAGG